>JAVSBS010002713.1:0-14053 GCA_033124195.1 Coracias cyanogaster | reverse complement strand
CCACGCATTCCTCCTCTTCTTCGTCTATGGGGCTGCCCTACTGCAAAAGCACCATGGGGCCAGCAAGAGGCACCTTTCCTCTGCTCCAGCAGGCTCCCCAAAGCTGGTTGCCCAGGATCACATCCAGGTGGGTTTGGAATCTCTCCAGAGAAGGAGACTCCACAACCCCTCTGGGCAGCCTGGGCCAGGCTCTGCCGCTCTCACAGAAAAGGAGTGTTTCCTCACGTTCAGATGTGCACCATAGATTTCATCCTTTCTCTCTGGTCCCACAGGGAGCAGAGGAAGGGGGTGAAGGAGTAAATCCATGGGGATAGGGCTTTCCAGCTGGAGGTTTTGAGCCACATGATCAGGGAATCTGAGAAACTTTCCTCAGTTGGGCAGATGCTGAATAGGTGAAGGAGTCCATGCTTGATGGCCAACAGAAAAGCAAAACACCCGCAGAAAAATGGGAAACTGGGAGGCAATGAGGTGGCTGTAGTCCAGTGAGTGCATTCAGTTCATGGTTCTGGAGACTCCGGGAGGCTGCAGGGTCTGCCCGTCCCAGATGGTGAGCACAGCGTGGCTGCTGCCGCTGCTCTAAGCATGCATCAGCAGGTTTGTCACAGCGAAAGAATGCGGGGGGTGAGGACAAAGAGAAGAAGAGAAAAAGAGGGAGAGAATGAGGGAAAATGTGAAACAGAGTGTTAAAGACAAAGGGAAAAGAAAAATGAAACAGGAGAATGCAAAGAGCTCTTTGAAGGCACTCTTAAAGGAAGTCATGAGGGAGGACAATGACAAGTAACAATGCAACTATAAAAGGAAGCAGCAGCCTGAGTCCCTTCAGGGGCATGTAAGACATTTGTGAGGGCTTCAGAGAAAAACCCAGGAGAAAAATGGACTAAAATCCATAAACTAATTGCTGTATAGAAATGTCAGACTGAAAGAAGCTGGATTCCTCTGTGCAATGGCTGGCATCCCCCTTATCCTCAAGAAGGACACATTTAACTACGACCAAACAGCAAGACCCCTCCAAAATGCTCCTGCCAGCAGAAAACAGAAGTGTTGACAGAATTGTGGGGCGAGCATAACACTGACTCCTCCAAGACCGCTAACTGAGGCTAGATAAAAATACCACATTATACAACCACTGGGTTTGATGCCGAGGTCAGGTTGCTCCCTCCTCTGAGTCGTGCCTTTTGTGAGCCCCACCAATGGCATCAGCCCTCCCCAAACATTATCTCAAAGTCATTGATGCTGGACTCAGTGACGCTGAGAGGCAGAGACTCATGCATCTTTCTGCTTTAGGTGAGCACACGACTTATCCTATGTAGCAAGGCAGTATTATCAGGGAGCATTAATATACCCCAAATCTGAGCCAAAGTTAGCAGCCACTAGTGGTCGGTGAAAGTGAAAATGGAATTTATGGTAAAAGAAGACGATCTAGGAGCATACGAGGCAACTGAGAAGGGATGTTCTGTGCTCGGTTTACAGAACACAGTACATCATGCTGAGTGTAATCAGTGCCAGCTAATCAGATTATTTGATGAGCCAGAGGGAGCAAAATCCATCTTTGAGTTGACGTAATCCACTGATAGACTGCTTAAGGATTCTGGATACGTTCATTCTGTGTCCCAGAAGCCTTTCCCTTACCTATTCAGTGAGACTTTGTCTTTTTATGAGCAAATCTAGGATTAAACACATACGGTTCAAATAAAAAACCAGAAAACAAAACAGATAAGAGTGAGACTCCATGGGAGTGGAGCGGGGCCAACACCACACAACTGGTTCAGCAGGAGAGTGGAAGAGCATCGGTAACACCAGGGATAGTTTAATGCTACTAGTGGAGACCTTGTAAGGATGGTAACTGATGAAGCGAAGGAATACACGAGGCTGGAGTTAAAATGTGGAAAGGACGGTTTTCTGGAAAGTCCTGAAGTTTGGAAGAGAGTCAACTTTTATTTTAATTCAGGCCTAACCTGGGCCATAAATTTCTATTACTTTAATGCCCTTGCCTTATTTTAAAAATATGTTCTGTAAAAAATCTGTACCTTTGCCCAGCACTTCTCATCACAAATAGGCAGTTTCAACAGCTGGATAAAAAGAAGCTTTCAATCTTATTCCTACTTTTAATCTTACAGAAAGCCATTTAGCAGGATACCTAATCATTTATTTACAGAAACAATGAGGGGAAAATAAATAAGAGAAACAGAAAAATAAATCAGATTACTTTCCTGAGAGAACAGTTCTTTGTTTTCTTTTATTCCTAACTTTAAAGAAGAAAGAATCTAGTTATTATACATTGGGCGACTATTGTTTACTTGTATCAGGCATCACAAAAGCTGCTGTGTGTTCCTCTCTTGCATGTTATGCTAAAATGATGGGTAGAAACAGAATAAAATAATTGCACTAGAAGATTGTCTGGGATCACTGTCTCCCTCCCACTGCACAAAGAAATGCTGAAGCAAAGTGAAGACATTTATCGAGCAGCAGGAGCTCATTAGCTTGTTGTCAGGACTCTCTCCCATTGATGGCTCTTGCGTGGCTATCTAGTAGGTAAGCAGCATTATAAATAGTCTTTTTGTAGGAGACGTTTCTGCTTTCATATAAAAAAATATGTTTGTTGTCTCCCAAATAACCCTTGCCACCCTGAGAAATGCAGATTTTGTGACTCAGGAATGTGTTGCTTCAGTATTCCAACCACGTGTCTCAGCTGCGTGTGTGTTTGTCTTGCCTAAGCTCTTTGAAAGAAAGTTTAAGCTTCAACAGCCTCCACTTCCATAAGACAGACAGCTCTGGAGCTGCCCATGTCCAGGGACAGTTTTAAATTTACAGAGTTTTAACACAAAAGGACAATTTAGAGTATGTACTTGGATTGTATACAGCTGAAATATTACAGCAAGTTACATCTTCCATAGAGGTCAGAGTAAGGACTGAGTATTAGAGAATTCAGAAGTGTATTTAACGGAGGAGTAAACTCCTGTCTCAACGACTGATGTCATAAGCCAGCCAGATCCATGTATAATCATTTGTCTGCACATCTCATTATTGGCCAAGCAAAACAGAAGCAGAGAGGACGAGCCATTGACTTACGCTTGCCCAATGCAATTCAGGGTAATCAATAAAACCAATTTTACAAAATTATGCAAAATGCTGAGCTCCTGCTGAAATAATTGAAGATTGATGAAGCTGCTCGGTCTCACGACGGTCACATTCCTCCACTGGAGATTGAACCTTCTCAAACATTGAAATCCTTGACTGGGAAGGAGGGGGTTAACATGCTTCTCTTCATGGCCATCTCACTGCTCTTCTTGCAATGCCAGAGGTTCCATGTGGCTCAGTTTCCCCAAAACTTCACACCATACATCTCTCTGTCAACTGCTGCAGTCAAGGGGCCTGGGCAAACACCCAAAGCCCAGGGAGAAAAGTCAGATTTGGGCCTTTGCCCACAAGCCATAGTTGATAGGTATGGAAAAATCACATTACACTGAGTATAATTGTGATAGTTATCACACAGCTGATGTAGAGAGAACCCAGGCTACCCATGTCGGAAGCAGAAAAAGGCTGTTCAGACGAAGGGGGCTGATTGCTTCCATCAAACTAGGAAGCTTATTTCTCAAATGGAGCAAAAACCTGTTTGGATTAGAAGAAGTACAGAAGTTCTGCCATTTAATTTTGGTGCTGTTTCTCTTATCTTGCTGTCCTAGCTTTGAATTTGCCACTTTCTTATTCTAAGTATCCTTCTTGCCTGGATAGCTTACTCTTCAAGAGGTTTCTTCTTGTTCTCAGGCACTCAGTGAAGAGGTCAAGTGGAGCTGATCTTCTCTCAGAACACACATCTCCAAAGCTGAACCGTATTAATTTCTTGGCTGTCCTCCTCTCACATCAGAGAATATTCCAAATAAGGTCTCACTGGTGTATTGCTCAAAATGAAAATAGCTTCATCTTGTTTAAGTTTGATAACCCCTTGAGAAAAGTCCCTTGGACTTTGACTTCCCTTTAGAGTTGTTGACTGCCTCAGCATATGGTCCTCTTAGAACTTCTCCATTAAACACTGTTAAACCACAATTCTGTCAACTCCCAGTATTTTAATGTTTTTCTTGGAATATTTGCTTTCTGTCCTAGACCTCCTGCATCTGGAGTCAAGTGATTAAGTTAGACTCTGAGGTTTTACTTTCAAAGTAGATTTCTAATCCTCCAGGCAGTGAAGAAAAGCATAAAATAAGGACTAAATATAACCTCAGTGCAATCTGAAGGTTCAGAAACTAGACGTTAAGACAAAAAAAGAACCACAAATATTGGTTCCTAAAACTCATTATTTAAAAATAAATTTCTGATGTTTTTGAGAATGACATAGTGGTTAAGTAGGGTTTTGTTTTGTTTTTTTTTTTTTTCCCGGTGTTTTTGACTGCCAGTTCCACCATGCAGAAGATATCTCTTTTAGTGCCAGTGCTGGACCAGTATCCGAGCTTAGTACCAAGGAATGAGTAGAGCTGCCCTCACCTCAGAGATATGAGCTCATTTGGTCCCTCATAATGAGGTCCTTACATCTAGTAGCAATCACAGCCTTCCTAAAACGTGCCAGGAAAAATAAAGAATATTAGCATCTGTATTCTGGGCTACATTTTGGGTAAATACGCTGTGTTTAGCTGATTTTCTCATACAGCAGAATACCTACATGTTCCTTTTCTTTCCATCCCATCAGTCACTGCATTTGGGCTGCATGGCTGCAATAGTCCATCCCAGAGATGACTGTGCCATAGCTACAATGATTTCTTTATACTTCCTAACATCTTGTACAGTTTCACACAGCTTTGGTGTTAAATGCATACCAGATAATGTCATGGAATCATAGAATGACACGGTAGGAAGGGACCTCTGGAGGTTTTCTGCTTCACCTCCTGCTCGAAGCAAGGAAAACCTTGAAGTTACATCCAGCTTGAAAGTCAGATCATGTTGCTCAGGGCCTTGTACAGTTGAGTCTGAATTCCTCCAAGGATGAAGATCCCACAGCTTCTCTGAGTCCTGTTCTAGGGTCCAACTGATACGGAATTTGGGGTTTTTTATTCCTAATATAGTAGCCTAATTTTGCACTAGTTTTCTCCAAAACATGTACACTCTGCCTCTTTTCAGTGCTGTAAGCCTACATGAAGTTTAATTTGGTTGTTCTCCATTGAGAGATAATGTGACTAGAGATCATGAAGCCCCAAGTTTGCTGAGGCTGCATGAAATAAAAGAGATTCTAGGTTAGAAACACAAGCCATTAACCTAGAACACCAAGAAAAGCTTTGGCTTCTTTTTCTTCCAGCCTAATACTGGAAAGGCTGTAACAAAAATCATGATTTCCTTGGTATTTATCATACTGGAACTGATTAAAGTTCATTATTTCTTTTCTGCTTGAATTTTCAAAGTTCTAAAATACTTAATTCTACAAAAGAACGAATATTGAAAACTTGTCAGCAAAAGAATAAATGAAAAAAAAAAAAAATTAAATGAACACAGAATTTAGGGCTTTTGTAATTTATCCAGGAACTCTGGAACTTGCTATCCAAAGTTCTGCGTGGTCTCCTAAGGTCTCCAGTGTCCAAGCCAGGGAGCCCAGTGTGCCTCTGGACTCTGAAGTGATGGGGATGCCTCATCATAACACAGGGCTTCCCCAGAGATACGTTCCATCAAGTCCAGGCCATCTCCTGGCAAAGTGGCAGCACTTGTTAGTGTAGCTCAAGTCATGCTGAAACTCATGAGCTTGTGCAAAACAGTTTGGTTTCAACTAACTGCCATTTGCCACAACATCCGCATTTTTGGAAGCTGTCCAGTGAGCACTATTTCCCATCTAAAAGGAAGTATTTTGCTTATCATCTAGCAGCCGTCTCTTCCACAGCCATTTACCTACAAGCTGCTCTGACATGTCCTGTCTCCTAAATGCAAGGAGAAAGCAACATCTGTAGCTCACCGCACTTGGAAATGTCTCAGTACATTTCACTGCATCTAAACTAGGCTAAACAAGTTACATCCCAGGCACACTGACCCCTCGGGGGAATACGAACAGTCTAGTTCCAACTACAGTCACATTATGAAGACCTAATTTAGTCCTGATGTTTTGAGATACACAAGCAAGCTGGTTTTTACAAGGTCACCCCCAGCAGAGACAAGAAGTTTTTTTACTGTTAGTGTGAAGACCTTGAGTTTTGAAAAATGTTCTTGCCTTTCATCATCATCTGTGTGCTATTTTTTTCCATCTTACTTACATTAAAAGGTCGGTAGAAAAGGCTGTAATTTATGCAGCGCTCCAGACAGCGATCTCAGGGGTTACGCATAATGCAACCATCTTTATTTTAAATGCTGATTTTAAATAAGTGGTCTCAAAAACACTGCACAGTTTTAAAACTGGAAAGACAATGGAGGCTACCTGGTATGGATGGGAAATGCGAACTGCATTTGGTGGCAAATTTTGGGGGCACCTGAAGGGAGGTTGTAGTGAGTTGGGGGTCAGGCTCTTCTCTGAAGGAACAAGCGATAGGACAAGAAGAAACAGCCTCAAATTGTGCCAGGGGAGGTTTAGGTTGGACATTACAAAAAATGTCTTCCCTGAAAGGGTTATCAAGGGCTGGCCCAGGCTGCCCAGGGCAGTGGTGGAGTCCCCAGCCCTGGAGGGGTTTCCAAGCCATGGAGATGTGGAGCTGAGGGACATGGTTTAGTGGTGACCTGGCAGTGCTGGGTTAATGGATGGACTTGATGATCTTGAAGGTCTCTTCCAACATAAACAATTCTATGATTCCATGATTCTATCTAATTAAGGCATTCAGCAACAACAGCAGCAACAAAAAAGATGAGGAAAAAATTGTAAAAGAACACGAAAGTAAGACAACATGATTTTCTTAGGCACATTCTCTCCCTCTTCTCATGTAGAATGTTTTTAAACATTGAGTCCTGGTCATGTGTAATTCTCCTTAAGGGTTAGTACCAAACTCACAGGAAAATGATTTAGATCTGCCAGTCACAAATTACCCTTCCTTGTGGTGCCCATTTCCTTGGGTGCTCTGTTTTTCTCCATTGCCGTGACAACACTTCCCACACCAGAGGAAATATTTAGCTCACATCTTCCTGTAGAGTAGCAATTTCCCTATTTTCATAACTCAAGCCTTCCTCACCCAGCAGCTGCAGTATCTGCTTCAGTTGTAGAGCATTTATTTTGTAAGGGTTTTCTAAAATCCTGATCAAATTAGTCCGAGGGAGAGATACCTGCAGCTTCTTAAACAACAGCTGTTCTTTGCACATCAACCCCAGGAAATATTTGGTCTGTTTATCCTGTGAATTGGCAGAACATAGGCTCCTGTATCCTGAAATACTCTATCTTCTCCCAAACAAACCAGGAACTGGATCTCTGTTCCTAGCTGAAGATCACAAATGTAAGCAGGAGGAAGGAAAACATCCAGTTTTCATCTGGTTCCAGCTCATCTGAAGTTTCTCAACAATATCCTTAGGAATATAATTGAGTATATCATGTTGGGTTTTGTTTTCTTTTACATGACATCAGCTTCTCTGCAGCGCTCGCATCCTTCTTGGCTGAACTGATACACACTAGATGGATAAAGATATCTATAAAACAGGAATTATTTTCTAACCTTTGCCTGACCAGGGACCAAGGAAAGCTGTGTGATGTTTAATCTGACATCTGCACAGTGTAGTGTGAAAAAGAAATGTGCAGTGGAACTCCGAGGAGCTCAGCCAGCCACTCAGTCTGTTTTTCAATGCTAAGTTACACGGAAATCTTCTTCACTTAATAAATACATAAATAAATAAAATATGTTTTACATTGGCACTTTGATGTTGATGGTTGTGGGGTTTGGGTTCAGAGGCTTTTTTCCCTGTAGGATTTCTAATAATAGAATCATAGAATGGTTTGGGTGGGAAGGGACCTTCCAAGGTTATCTAGTCCAACCCCCCTGCGGTCAGCAGGGACATCTCTAACTAGATGAAGTTGCTCAGAGCCCCATCAAGTCTGGCCTTGAACGTCTCCAGGGATGAGGCCTCCACCACCTCTCTGGGCAACCTGTAATGGCACAAGGGTTCCTGAATCTTGCGTTCATTACACTTCTGCTAGCTGCAGGCAGAGCAGTAAGGATGGGGCCTGGGATCCTGTGTCAATCCAGTAATAAACAGTAATAATAGACTTTAAGCTGTCATAAGAGGATATGACCGAGCCTTGTTTGGGTAATGGAGAATTCAGCCACGTCTGATGACTGTCAGCTGAGATGATCTCAGAGGGAAGGGAATCTGCCCACAACACAGAGCTGCTTGCCCACTCACAAATACGAGTGAACCCTCCATGGCCACGGTCCTGGCTTCTCCCCCTCCAGCATCACTTCTCCGCTCTGCTCACCACGCACAGGAGTTTGCATCAGCCAGCAGAATCCTGGCAGGGGCAGTCTCAGTTCTCTCCGGTTCCAGACCAAGCAGTCTAAACACGATGTAAGTTCTGTGTCTTCACCATACCACAGCTTGTGGGTGGGGGGAGAACTTTAACCCCTGCAAGATTTCCCACCCTTAGGGATTCCCCACACACAGACTGTGGCAGCCTTCGTACAAGCGATGGAGCTTCTGCAAGACTTTGCATTTGGGGAAAGCAGTGGTAATGTACCTGCCCTAGGACCAGGCTGAGCTCTTTCCTCAAGTAGCAAGGCAAGCAACTTCCCCATTTCTGTTTAGGAAGTCACACTAATTACAGAGCCGTGTCTAATTCATTTAAGCAGCCAGCGTTAATCCCAATGCTATTAAAATCTCCATGTTTCCAGGTTTCCTCAGGAGCAGTGAGTGAAGAATGGCTATTTGTGGAGCAAGCTCTTCTGTGGTGACATTGGGCAAGTGGCAAACACTTGCACAGTCACTGGAAATTCGTATTTTGCTGGCCTCTTACCTAGGAGCCAGGCCAGAGCAGCCTGGAACAGGATCTGTGCTCCTGCTTCCTACTGTGACAAAGAAGGTGCCACAGGAGGGCACAAGGAAAGTGAGTCATTCCTGTGATCATTAATTAATTAGTGCCCTGCTGCTCCTCCGGGCACCCGAGCAGATTACACATGGCAAAACTGACATAAACAAGTAGAAAATTCTGCTCGTAAAGGAATTTGGGAAGGCTTTAAGTCCTGAACCTGCTGGAACCCCAGATAGCGACTCAGTCCCCTCCCTTTTCAGGATGCTCTTAGGTGCTTAGCTCCATTAGGCTTCTCCTTAGTGAAAATGGGGTTCCAAGATTAGAGGAAGCTCAGAAATTACTCTCCCTGGTGAGACAAAGGCTTCTGTGTCCAGCCTGGATGGATCTGACTAAACTAGAGCCAGGGCCACCACTTCCCAGAGGGTATTCCTTGTTTCCTGGCAAAAGGCTGACACCTCCACCACCAGCACTGAGATGAGGAGGTAATGGCAATCAGTGCATGGCCATCTCCAGGCTTCTGAGGAGCTTACCTCCGCATCCTGTGCCAGCAGAGAACGTCAGGAGGATTGTGTCACTGCCATCGTGGTCAGGAGCCTTCAGGTTTGCTGAGACCATCCTGAATGGGGCAGGTGGGACCTCTTGCTCTGTCTCACCTCTATATGCTCAAAGACCTGTGTATCTTTAAAACATACACAAGTGCACTTTGTAAGAAAGCCAGTAGTAAAAGCCAAATCTCATCTGGATTTGTGCACTCCCTTACCTCGTAGCATTCCTTGCCTTGGACAGCAAAAGCAGCTGCCTGCCAGAATAGAGCCTTCCCTGGTGTCTTCTCTGCATCCCACCCCAGAGGAAAAAACTCACCAGAAAAGGCAATATTACTACAAAAAAGACAATTTTCCAGCCCCCACCTGCTCAAGGAAAACCAGACTGAGGAGGTGGGTTAAGCAGGAGGGTCCCTCTGAGCTTTCTGCCCCGCTCTCAGAAGCTGCTGGCAGAGGCTGGGCACAGCAGAAGACAGCAATGATGCTCCCAAGAGCGTGGGCTGCCTGCCAAAGAGCACTGCCAGGTGCTTGCTGTTTAAACTGCTTAATATATTATATTAAACAGAGATCAATATCAGATACATGGTCTCCATCCCTGTCTTGGAGCATGAGCTTGTCCAGAGCACACAGTATCCCACCACGGCTGAACCAAGGCAGAGACTGATGGATGGACGCATCTTCTAAAGGCTGAGCTCACGGTACCATGTTGATCATTCTCCATCTTTCCCTGGCCCAAGGACTGGAGGTGTTGAGAGAGTGCAGACAGCTACTGCTTTTAAACCAGCCCTCTGCAAATTCTGGGTGCGCCTTTTGTTGATGTACAAACACAGCCTTGGCAAGGAAACTATGGTAGGGTAGCCCTCTGACCTCCATCTGCCAAATCTGCCTGATGGTGGAAAAGACCTCAAACCTCAGAGACTTAACTCAGCTTAACAAGCCTGTGGGAGATTAGGTCACTTTGAGACTGATGGATAAAGCCACAACAGAGGAACCAAACCTTGTTGTTGGTCCCCATAAACTTGAGGTCTATCATCCTTCCAAGTGCTGTAGGCTCAGGCCCAAACTCTAATTGCTTTATTGTTGTTGCGTTACAATGGTCTGTGATAAAATCTCCAGCTCTACGGTGCATTTCCCTGGCATGGATTCAGAGCAACAGACACACCTCGATGCTGGAACTGTAGCAGAGTTCCCCACACCTGACCACTGCCTGGGCAACAGGGGTGCAGCCACCAAGTCCCTGTTTGGCAGTAGCCACGTAGCACCAAGGATGGCAAAATTTGTTCATTAACAACTTTTCTGGACCTCTGAGTGAAGGATGATGTGCTGTACTTAGTATGTAAAGTATACGAGGTCTCACGGCTACAATAGTTTATTAATTTGCCGCATTAATGTAATTCCCTGGGCTCTTTTGGGAAAGATCAAATGAATCATATGTAGACAAGAAAAGTCAGTGCAAGAAAAATCATGGAGGTCTGGCACAGAAAAGTCAAAATTCATTACAAAAAATTGGATAAGTGTTTGTGGTGACCAGAAGCTAAAATAATGAATATTTGTTACCAGGAGGAAAATTCCGCTCTTCGGTATATAGGTGGGGCACTGTATGGCGACCCCATGTAGGACTATAAATGAGCACAGTTTGTAGAGATGTCTGCTCTGCGTGAAGCTGGGAACCATGGCTTGCTGAGAGGGTTTCCATGGCACACTTAGATTTTACACTTGTGGATGGGTGCCTCTGTGCTTGTTTTCTTAGATACAGAATTGGCTTTGCAAGGAAAGACCCAGGACTGCGATGTGTGAAGAGCAAAATGCTAAAACAAACTTCGTGCTAGGTCACCACAACCCCTGGTGAGTCAGATGTGAGATAATCGTCCCTTGTTTACCCCATCAGTTACGTGTGTGGTCAAGGCCACAATTAATACTTCGATATTTTCTGTAAATCAAACTGGGGAAAAGATTTGCTTTCCGATTCTCAGTAATCAAAATTTTCTCAAGTCACCTCCTTTAGCAGAAATTCTCCAAAATAGGCTGGAAGCTGTCATCTAATTGAGCTTAAAGGCAGGTTCCCAAGTCCCCAGAATTTACCTGATTTTAAAGGTGATTGAGACACTTATCTAAGAGATGGGCTTCAGCGTTTGACCCTTAACCACGCAGAGACACTGAGTAGGGTTTTCGAGATTCTTCCAACCAGGGGTTAACCTTTGCTTTGGGCAAACAGGCATTTCCGAAAAGCTCATGCAGAACATGGAGAGGACAAATTTACAGGGTCAGCCTCCCTGTTTTCTTCCACAAAACATGCTCTCTTTTAGCAGTTGTTATGTTTAGCTGTTTTGCACGGCTGACTTTCCATTCCCTAACACAGATGATGTCCCAGCTTGGAACCACCATCGGTTTGATACTTTAAAAGGACTTTGGAGATTTCAGATTATAGCTTGGTAGACAACTCCCACCCCTGGTCCAAACTGCAGCTCAGTAGTTTTTCTCCCTTTGCTCTGGTATAAACTATTTGAACAACCCTGGGCTGTCTCCACAGAAGACAATTAACCCAAGAAAAGTGTCAAGACCTGGTCCCATCTCTTCAGGATTTAATAATCCTTTCATCATTATCATCCATCACTGTTGGTCTCCCTTGGATATCCAGCTTTGTCCCGCTATGAATAAACCACAGTTATCTCCTGGAACCTTTTTAAGGTTTTTGCTTTGCAGAGATCAACTTTTTCTCAGCCATGCTTTGGGAGTTTGCCTGTGCCACGCAGGAGTGTATTTATTTCCATGCAGAACCGGTGGGATCCACCACCACCTACCTCATGCTCGGTGTTCTCTGCAGCTGCACCAAGCTGCAGTTTGCAACATCGCATCGACTTGACTCTCCCATCCTTCTGTGAGGGATTTTAGTGTTTTCTTCCATGTTTCTCTGCTGAAGCAGCAGTGGGCTGGATTTCTGATCAGCCCAGGGAAGGGCAGGCAAGGTGCAAGAACTGTCCCATGGCATTCAGGAGACTCAGCCCGGATGGAAGGGATCAGTGCAGGGTCTCAGAGAGATGCCGTACCACATCTGTCAGACACCTGGGGACATTGAATACTGTTGAGCTCCCCGAGAAGGAGCACTTGGTGGGAGGGGGGTGGGCATTGGCCCCCAAATTGTCGTCCCTGCTGTGGCAGTGACTCGGTGAGGAGTTGTAGGGTAAATTATTTCTCCCCCTGCTCTTACCCATGTAAAGGGGATAGGGGGTTTGCTTTGAGAGAGCCCACACT
Organism: Coracias cyanogaster; assembly: GCA_033124195.1. NCBI lineage: Eukaryota > Metazoa > Chordata > Aves > Coraciiformes > Coraciidae > Coracias > Coracias cyanogaster. Next base: position 1,351 of record JAVSBS010002713.1, on the reverse strand, counting down.
GGAGAAGTTTAATACCTTCAGCAGAAGAATCGGCCTTAAGTTTGTCCCTACCAAGTACACAGCAGTGAGCAGAAGCGTCATTTAGCTGCACGTCCCATCGCACACATGGAACCGTCCATCCCGCTGCATCCGCGCCTCCCTCACCCGGCTCCCCGCTCTCTCCCGCTGCGTTCATCAGACCTTTTCCAAAGACATCTACTAGCTCTTTCCCTGTTCAAAATCCTAAAATCATTGTCAGTAGCCGTTTAAAGCCCTTCACAGACCGGCGCACCACGGGTACAAAGAAAACCCTTCTGGGTCAGCCCAGCCTGGCTGTTTATAAACGAGACACAAAAAAAACGGGCAGTCACATTGCCCAGATAAGCACAGAGACTCCTGCTCATCAAGAACATCCCTGGAGGTTTGCGTGGCCAAGCCCAGTCATGCAACTGCACTTTATTCATCTGCCAAGGTCATGGCCAGAACAGGCATCGCAGGTTTGGGTGATGCTCAGTGTCCCTGGAAACATTTGCAGCTTACTTGATGAAAGTACTTCTTGAAACACACCCAGGCAGCAGCAGCACCAGGGGAGAGGACCTTGGTGTCTTTGGGGGGTTTGTGAGATGCTGCGGCACTGCTGCAGGAACACACAGCATCCCTGCTCGGTGCAGGAGATCAGCAGCACTGGGCTTTGGATCCAGAGAAGGAACATGAAAATATGGGCATGGAAAACAAGCAAACCATCGGAGTGAGCCACAGCCGGCACCCGAGCTGTAGTTCTGGCCCATGGTTTACTCCGGAGTTTAACAAAACATCAAAGAGATTGCAAAGACTTTTTTGCAAATTCAAAGGGGAGCTGGAAATACAAGAGAATTTCTTGCCGCAAATACCATGCAGTGCACAAATGTCAGCAGAAAATCTTCAAAGTGGCAGGAAGGTCATTCTTATAAATAAATCATCCTGGCCCTGAGGAGCCCAACGGAGCTTCCTGGGAAATATGCATCCCGGCAGAGTGGATCTACCCTGAAAGAGCAGACGGGTAACGCCTGCTCCTTTCAATGCTGCAGGAATAGAGCCTTTCAATGGGACCAACAATAGCTACTCCCGTTTGTAATATCTCTGATGAATAATGCAGAGTGTTCAATAAGATGATGGATAATGTGTTCCAACAAACTGATACCGAATACCGGCAACGCTTGCAGGCCCAGGACTGCCTGATCATCCAGAGGATAAAAGCAGAGGTGGATCCACTTCACAGGAGCTGGATTTCATAGAATCATAGAATGTATTGGGTGGGAAGGGACCTCTAAAGGCCATCTAGTCCAACCCCCCTACAATAAGCAGGGACATCTCTAACTAGGTCAGGTTGCTC
>JAVSBS010002712.1:0-15337 GCA_033124195.1 Coracias cyanogaster | reverse complement strand
CTGCTGTGCTGAGGACTCCAGAGCTGCCCCAGCACTGCAGGGGGGTCTCACAGAGCGGAGCAGAGGGGCAGGATCCCTCCTTCACCCTGGTGGTCTCTTTTGCAGGGCAGTAACCATGCCCCAGCAGAAATGGGGGGCCGCGTGGGCAGTTCCAGACCAAGAGTGATCTAGTGCAGCCCCTGAAGGCTGATGAGGTCTAGGGAAACAACCCTGATGTCAACAAGGGCTGGATCGCGGAACAGCATCACTCACCTATGCCGGCATCCCTTTTTGTGCCCCAGGTGCACCCGAGCATCAAAGAGATCTTTCAGGGAGAAGAGCTCCTTCACGTTGAAGAAGTCGGGGTGGCTAAGAGGCTCCGACAGCACCTTGTCATCCACAGCTGAGAAAGAAAACAAACAAAGTCACAGTTCCCTCTTCCTGAGTTTGCAGGGGATGAGCTGGGACTGGAGCAAGGGCCCTGATCCCAGCACGGGGGTGGCTGGCAGGGACCTCTGGAGATCATCTCGTCCAACCCCCTGCTCCAGCAGCTCCCCCAGAGCGGGGGGCCCAGGTCTGGAATCTCTCCAGAGAAGGAGACTCCAGGACCAGCCTGGGCCAGGCTCCCTCACCCTGACAGCAAAGAGATAAAGTGACGAGGCCGCTCGACCGCGGCAAGGGCCTGGCGGCACCAGCGAGGGCCCTACCCGCGGCCGGTCCCGGTGCCGGGCAGGGGGCTCGGAGGGGCCCGGGGTGCGGGGCAGCACTCACCGCGGGGCCGGGCCGCCGGGGCCGGGCCGCTGCTGTAGAACCGCGGGGCTGCTGCGGGGACAGAAACACGGGGTTACACGGGCGGGCTGAGCTGAGCCGGTCCGGGCTGGGCCGGGCACGACCCGCTCACCTGCCCGCAGGAGCCGCGGCACCGCCATGCTCGGAGCCCGGCGGGAGCAGCAGGATGGGGAGGGCTGAAGGTCCAACCGGCCCCTTCCGCTTCCTGCCGGCCGGGGCCCGGCCGCGGCCTCTCCGCCCTCCCCGGGGCGGGGCCGGGTGCGCGGAGCCATCGCTGCCCGCCCGCCGCGGCTCCGTCTCCGGGCAACGCGCGGCCCCGCGGCCCGCTCCCGGCCGCCATGTCCCAGCCGCCGGCCTCGGCCGGCCCCGGCCCTCGCACCGGCGACTGGTACCGCACCAGCCCCGGCCTGCCCGGCCGCTTCCAGCACCCCGCCTGCTTCCGCGGCTACGGGTGAGCGAGGCTCCGGGGCCCGGCCGAGCACGGCTCGCCGAGCACCGCCCTGTGCCCTTTCCTCCCGCAGGGAACCCCCGGAGCTTCACCCCCGGTACCGAACCACCAACCGGGCCTACGGCAGCAGAGCCCCCACGGTGCACGACGTGCCGGTAGGTCGGGGCGAAGGGGCACCCGCCGGGTGTTGGGGCAGCATCCCTTGGCGATGGGCTCCCCGAGGTGGCTGGAGCTGTGATACCCACAAGGTGATGCCTGCAAGCAGCAGATGCTTGATTTTACGGTATCAGATGAGGCGCCCTGATCTGGCATCCAAACGTCTGCTGGGGCAGGTGATATCAAGGTTGGCGTTTCCATCACCTTCCTCCCCTTCTCTTGCTCTTCCAGACCTCCTTCCACGTCACCTCGCATGCATTCTCCAGTACTCTGGCCCAGTGCGGCATGTACAGAGATAATGGGCTCAACACCTCCCTGGAGAAGAGCCACATCACCGGCCCGGACAACTTCATCACCGCCTACGACCACCTCAACTTCCACCCCAGCTACAACCCCAGAAGCCCATCGCACTGTTAGATCTGCAGCAGCACAACCTTCAGTGTACTGCTGGCTGCCCAGGTAGAAACCAAAAAAAAAACCCCCCAAAACCATGAGTGAGCAAACAACAGCACTGACCTTACCCTAAATCCGTGGCTAAGCCTCCTCTGAAAGCAGGACAGGAGGTTTGACCCCATGGCAGCGTGGCTGCTACGTGAAGTACAGATGATTTCATCACAAATAAGGCGGGTTTCTGTTACAGCTGTGCCCGGTGCCCTTGGGCTGGGACGGGGCACTCCCAGCAGAGGCTTGGGGTCACCTCTCCTGCTGGCAGATGGGAGGTGTCATGGTTGTTATCACTGCGAGGAGTAAAACTCTACAGGCCATCAGGAAAATAATTCATTTGACACAAAAATCAGCACGAGATTAACGCACGCGCTTCACCCTCTTAACCACCCAAGTCAGGATTTAATGAGAATTTTCCTCCTGAACACATGGGAAAAAAAAAAAATCTTTCCATTTGGTTACGTGAGACTCTTACACTGCGATGAATAGCCACAAAATTAGCATCTTAAGGTAACAGCACACTTCTAAAAATGACCCCCCAACCCACACTGTGGGTACATGTGGGTTGTTTTTTTTTTCAGGACTAAAGCCACCGATTTAGCTTTGGGGGAAAAGCAGTTTAAATCTGTGTTGTCAAAGCCGAGCTCGGCAATTTATTGGGGAAAAACACCTACAGCTACTTTGGTGCTAGATGGAAATAACTAATTTACAGAATGAATGTTATTAGGAGTAATATCTTCATTTATAAAGATTTAATGGGATTAATGTCATTTAACTAGCTCGCATGAACCATTTTACTACATTTATAGGCAGCATATGGTTATAAATACTAGAACAATAAACATTACACATATATTCTTGTAACCTTTTCCCTGTCACTACGAATCCTTTAAACTCTTGGCTCATGTACCACATATCATTAAAAATTAATATTTTAAGACCATTTCTGTACTATTTAATGAATGACCAAAGTGCCTGTTTTCCAGAGGTGCTCACAAAGCCTTTGGATTTCTTGTTGGAAGCGCGTTCATCTTCCTCACCTCTCAAAACGACAGCGTTTTAAGAAATTCTTCAAATAAAGACAACCGATTCAAGAGAAAATGTTTCCTTAAATTTTATTGTAACAACTGGAGGTATACAGCCAGTGAAATGGCACCAGTTAGACAGTAACGGCACTAAAAGGAACACTTTTAGCACATTTTGCTTAAAAACGAGGCTTGAAGAGAAACCAGTCTGCCTGTTAGGGGTGAGAAATGGTCCTGCTTTATGGGTAGAACACACTGATAGTACAGATTAAAAATGAGCTTAATGCTATTCTAGCTGCTTGCTAAAAATACTGAGAAATGAGTGTAATCATATGTCCAAGTACCACTGCAAATGATACTCTTCACGCACTGGAAATACTCCCTGTTTGTGCTGCTTTTATAGGGTCTTACAACCTGCACAGGGAGCATGATGATGATATATTTAAATTTACTTGCAAGGCAGAGAGATTCTGGTTAGTCAATGATGTCACTAAGCAAAAGTCCAAAGCCGAGCAGGCCTGTACTGGTGGGTTTTTTTAACCTCAGTATGGCCACATGTCCCTGGACCCACCAGATGTCATTTCTGTGACATCTAGCAAACAATTCCAGTTCTCGCTGCCGTGCGTTTGGTATCTCAAACAGAAGAGCAGCTGCCTAAATTCAGCCTGGCTGAAAACACACCCAATAAATATACTCAGCAGAAATGGGCCTGGAAAGTTAACTTTTAAAATATTCAACATAGGAAAATAAATAAGCAACCCTCTATCATGCACTGTTACTCTTCTCTTAGACTCTAGACAATACCTTGAGCTTCTCATAACTTCCCTTTCTTCTCCTGAAATAAAAAAATAACATGAAAGTGCTGAATTAATATAAACAGTTGTGACAATTTTACATGTATTTTTATCCACAGATTTTTCTGCAGGTGGAATAATTTAGGGCTAAGATTACCTCTAAAAATATAAACTTAGTGGCTTTCAACATGCTTTTCCCACCTGTTTTCATACTTCATCTAAAACCACCCACCTCTTTTCTTCCTCGCCTTAATTTCTTCCCTTTTTGTTTCATTCTTGAGCCGAAACCAGCTCCTTTGAACGGTTTGGTGTGTTGTGTACCTTACATCACCCTCACACAGGCTGTATCCTGACATACCGAGCACATTCAAACTCCCACCCCAATGATGGCATGTTTCACCACAGAGAATCCACCCAGAACAGGCTCTTTCTGCTCTGGATTTTGAAAGCAAAATTGTCACATTTGCGGATCAAACTATGTGAGGCTGTACTAAGAAACGCAGACAAATGGCAGTCCTTAAAGGTCTGAAAAATTAAAAAGCACATGCATTAATAAAAGAAATGCTAACAGAGATGGTGTATAAAGATGTATAAAAAGCAGCCACATGTCCAAACACGCTCCTAAAACAGCAGCAGAGAACTGTTTATAAAAAATTAAGGCAGTTCTTGCAGTCTCCTGAGGATCCTTGAAGATTGTCCTTCCTGAAGGACAGAAAAGTCGCTGTGATAAAAACAAAACAATAGATCTATTTTCAAAGTCCTGAGCGAGCGCAGATTCGTCCGAGAACTCCGGTGCTGTGGTCAGGATGCTGTAACTTACCATGAGCCATAATAAAATATACTAAGGAGTTTAATAACATCCAAATTAGCAAGTTTTGTGCTGACTGAAAAAAAAAAAATCACTGTGCATTAAAAAAAACACAAAACCTAGCACTCAATAATATAACTTCTTTATATGCTTGAGTAGATCTGAGTTCATGGCTCCGTGCGTGTGTCTACTGCAGTGGATAAAGGATCAAATTAATGCCTCAGGAGGGCTGAAATAATGGAAAAAGGAGCTTGCTCTGGGCACCCAGAGCCGTCACCGGAGTGTCCTGCTGGGGCGTACAGTCCACCCCACTCCACGGCTGGCTCCCTGCTGGGATCACAAATCCCATCTCCACACCATCAAGGGCTCCTAGGCTCACTACCACCAGTCATCAGTAGTGGGGCAGGAAGGATCACGGGCTAATCCTGGAGGCTGTGCTACAGAGGATACCGTTTAGAGACACACCAAGAGCTTTCCAACTGAGTCGCAGATCTCACCTGATCAATTCTGCCTCAAAACCAAGGAGGCCCTTTTGCTAACCCTTCTGCTGCTAATGGAGAGGGGCAAGCACAAGGAAAGATGCCGCTTCTCAACCACAAGGGCCAGGAAAGAAAATTGCTGCTTGGGTTTTGCTAAAATGATAAACACCTTTCTCACCCCCCCAAAAAGTATCATAGAGTCATCGAGGTTGGAGAAGACCTTTAAGATCGAGTCCAACCATTAACACAAACTGAGTAGCCACAACTTTTTCTCATCTGTGAACTTTGTAGATTCTCCTTTTTTTTTTATTTTTCGTTGTTAAGAACAACATCCCTTTAAACAGCCACATCTTTAAAGGTCTGGATTCTGTTTCACGGTCACAAGGAAACCACACGCCATTGCCACACAGGAGGTTACAGTCTCCGACAGCGAGTGGCCGGAGACAACGGGAGGCGAGAAGCGAGAGCAGCAGAGCAGCCGAGATCCTGTTCCCTGGTCCAGCTAATGCATATTCCGTGGTTGTCTGCAAGGGTGACATCCTTCACCCACCCACCAACGCTCCTGGCACAATCTAGTGACGTCGTCAGAGGACAGTCAGGAGGGAAAAAAACCACAGCACAGAAACCCCACTCGCTACAAACGATGACACAAACCATAGGAGCACTCCGGTTTCACGGTCCATGGTCAGAACCCCATTTATTAAACATTATAAACTCCATGTACACCATTTCCTATATACAAATCAAGTTTATCGATTTTTAAAAAAAGTGCCGTTTGAAATCAGGTTTTATTTAAAGCACGAGGGAATCGGAATTGCATCTTAACTGAAAGTGAGTGAGTTCACGAGCAGTACTGAGAGCACAGACACAGCGACAGGGGCACGGGACACGGTCCAAGCCTTCATGTTGATGTACTGAAAACTTTTCAGGAGAAACATTCAGCTTATTTTATACAAACAGTACACAGCGCTTCCATCAGCTCTACTAAAACGGAGTAGACCGTTTAATCCTCTTAAAGCAAGGTACTCTGAAAACTTCTATTTTAAAATACCAGCCTATTTACCTATTCCAAACAAAAGGCCCAAATCCTGCGACTGAATCGAGGCAGACAAAAAGACTTGCCTGTGCAAACCAACTGCAGGCACGTGAGCGAAGTAAAAAACACTTTTCCAAGGTTATCCTACCACAAAACGGAGATGATCTAGCATACTGATCTTTTAAACAAACCAACCGACCGACCCCAGGACTACAAAAAGGTGGCCGGACAGTAAGAAATGTCAAGTGACCGCTCTATAAACATGTTTAAAATGTAACTGCACAACAGTATAAACACACAAAGGCTGTTGTTTATTTCTCTACATGCCACAGTTACTTGTTCTACTCTACGCTACGCCCCTCGTTTGCCCATATTCTGCAAAACGCCATCGCACCAGGGGATACGAGGCGAAACTGGAGCCTTTTTTGCCTGCTTTCGCTCCATTTTGTGACACCAAGGCCAGCCTCCAGAAGAGAGCTGAAGTGACCGGGAAACAAAGGGATTCCGAGTGGTGGTTTGGCTGCCAGAGGTTCTGTACATGATCAGATAAAGACAATATCGGATCAATTCACAGGGACAAGATGGAAGAACAAACTACTCAAAGGACTTACTACACACAAAGGAAAAGGAAAGAAACAGCCAACACCTTAAAATTCACACTTCTGGGATTTTTCAGTGAAACCAGTGTGGGGGCACTTCTTTTTTTTTTTTGTGATATGAACGCGCTACTTCAATCCCGTTTAAAGTCAGTACAAATAAAAAGATAGTAGTGAAAAAAAATTGCTTTATTCCGGCTGCTGGAAATGGAGGCACAGAAAGCGCTACCAGTATGAAAGAACAGTGCTGAAAATATCCTTGGCGTTTACATTAGGGAGCTCCTAGAGCAAACCTAGCTTTGTTCTATTGCACAGAACTTGGAAATGAAAATAAAAGTTCACCAAAAAGTAATATTTTAGAAAACACTCTTGAAAAAGGACAGTAAGGGCACTCAATTCCAGCAAGTTCGTTCAGGAAACCAAAAGCCATCTCTGGGTAACTGCAGGGCATCAAAATGAGACTTGAGAATGAACGAGGAATTGTTTCAGCCTTGCAGACCCCAACAGTACGTAAATCTAGCAAAATCCACAGAAATCATGTTGCCTGAACATGTCATACGCCTTCACTTTTCTCAAACTGCAGTTGTGCTTCGAATCATCTGCTTAGCGGGAGGTTTCGGGTGTTCAAAAAGTTCTTTCAGCAGCTGCCGAGATGGAGATCGCTTTACACAGGACGTGCAGACAGACTGATCCACTTTATTTACCTGAATTTGCATTTGTATCTTCAAGGGTGGATCTCCAGACCGATGTCACTGGAGTTCCACGTATCGAACCCGCCCAACAGTCCGCGGGGTGGGAGAACTGAGACCCCAGCAGAAAACCACGGCACGGGATTGTCCTAAGGCAGCTCGAACGTGAGCAGATGTCAGGTAATCTGCCTCAAAAGCAGAGCGTTGCTATCAAACGCTGTGTTTTCCGAGGATCTCTGAACAGATTGCCAAATAAACTCTGCGTGCAAACAGGTTTTCCTTCTGATACACGACTAGAGGCCTCATAATTTAAAGCGTGATTAGCCAGTATCATCTTATCTACAGTAACTACAGCATCCTGTAGTAACGTGAGCCCTAAAAATCATTATAAAAAATATTTCCTTAGAGCACTTTAAATAATTTACAAAATTCTACAAAATCTATGTATGTTTATCCACGATATCCCTGTTAAATAGAAGCATTTTTCACATTAGTGTGTCTAGGATATACAGATACCAGCATCTCCCACCGCCTCTCCTTCCACATCTCAAGTTTTATCAAGGTATCAATGATAGTTATTTTCTAAAAAGGCTGTTACTGTAAAAAACAACAACAACAACAAAAAAGTACTTACATATTTGAAACGTTTCTTTTCAAGAGGGAATCTGGGCAATCCCCTGCAGGTACATCAGTAAATTTTGCACAGCTTTTGTTTAAAACGTCCTGCCCTCGGCTCCCTTCACCAGCAGCTTCCCTATTCTGCAGGACAGGTAGTTTGCCTTCCAAAGTGGGGCTGGCCACTTGAATTTCTTCCTGCCTGTCACTGTCCTGGCACAGAACGTTTTCCTTCTTAACGCACACCTGCACACTGTTATCTGCACACGCTCCTCCACTGGTTTTATCCACCGTTACTGCTGGCACGTTTAATTCCTGCAGTGGGCAACCTGAACTGGGATCTGGCCTCCTGTCCTGCTGGCTATCCTCTCCCTTTCTGCACGCGTGTGCACTCTGCTGAGGCGTGTCCCTGCGCACTTGATCTGCCCCTGCCGCCGCCATACCGTGTTCAGGGCATGGGGGATCTACGCTTGGATCAGCCCAGCTGCCTTTGTGGATGTCTCCTTCCTCGATCCCCATCTGTGTGTTCTCAGCTTTGGATGTTTCTCTGGAAGCCTTATCTACGCTTACTGCTGCCACGCTCTGCTCCTGCAAGGAGAGACTCATGTGGGTATCCAGCTGGTCTCCAGAAGCATTTCTACAGTCCTCTGCTTCCTCCTTGATACACAAAGGAGCACCCTCCAGCCTTTCACAGGTTTCTGCTACACAGGGACTTGGCCCTTCCACAGCGAACTTCTGAGAAGAACTGGATTCTCTTATTGCTGCCCTATTCTCCCCACTAAGTTCACCTTTGGGCGAGGGGGCTCCTTTTCCCTGGTTAAGTACATCTGTGTCCTGGGACGCTGCCTCCGTTTCTAACGCATTGCTCTGGGCGAGCAAACACTCTGCTTTCTGCTTTTTGTTCAAAAGCATGGATTTCTTCCTGTCCCGAGCGTATTTTAGACCTGCAATAAATTTACTCGAGATTTTTAGGTGAAAGGTATTCTTTCTTTTAGACCTAGACTTGGCATTTATTACTTTTTGTACTTTACAACCTTCGTTTTTGCTGGTTTTAGGTGGAAGCGCTTTCTGCACAGGCCCTGTGTTAGGGCCATCCTTTTTACCTGCGGTGTTTCCAGGTAACTCATTACCAGCAACACCTTTAACCCCCCCAACTCCTTGCTTAGCTTTAGACTGACCAGTAGTATGAAGATTAACGTTCTCTGCAGAGGAAGCACATTTCCTGCTGCCATGTAACATTGCACTTTTCCCTTCCATTCTCTGAGGGTTCTTCAGCTCCTCAGGCTGCTGAGATAGTTCCGTTTTTTTACTCTGACCCAGCGTGAGGTCAGTCTCATTCTCAACCGGCTGTTGCTTTGCTTTGCCTTTATTAGCAGTTTGTTTGGACACCCTCAGCAGGTCCAAAGCTGCCTCATCCTTTTGTATCTCGGAGTTGCTTGCAGAGTCTTTAGCCTTTTCTGCCAAAAACTTCCTGATTTCTTGTTCGATGCTGTCGTCGCTGTCCACTGAACTGCTGTCATCAGCGTCCGACGCAGCTGTGAAAGTACATTTTCTGGTTTTCGCTCCCTGCGAATTACTCTGGTTTGAAATTGGTTTAGGTTTATGTCCTTTTTTAAGCTGGAAGTTAAGCTCTAAGTTCTTCACAGCTTCCGTTTTTTCATGGGTGGGTTTGACATTGGTGGTGTCTGGAGGATTTCTGATCGCAGTCTCTTTCACAGCTTTGCGAGGTTTGGAGAGGCAGCTCTTCAGAAGCGCGGGATTTTTACCTTTCCACTCGTTCTGTTGGAGGCTACTAAATTCATCTGCCAGCTGATTTTCTGTCTCGTTAAATCTGACTTTCTTCTTGCACTGAGATTTCTGGTCCTTGGACTTTCTCTTTAATTTTCTTTTAGACCGTAAAAGGTCCTTGATAGCACTATCAAGGTCCTCATCACTATCCAGAGAGCTGCTCTCATCAGCCGAACCATCCCTCTCTTGAGTTTGGATGGGGTTTTTCATAAGCTTTCTTGCGCTACTCTGAACCTGCATACAAGGGTTTATGGGGTCCAAAGCCGCACATCTGCCATCAGATCCAGCCAGTTTGGAAGATGTCAGCTGCTGCTGCCCAGTCTCTTTGTTCCTGAGCCTTTGAGCATCACAAAGTTCTGTGGGGCCGCTCAGGGCACACTCCTCTCGGAGCACAGGCAATTTGGAATAGTTACCTGGCTGGAAAAGTCCCGTCTCCAGCTGTTCAGGTGGTTTTGATGCACCTTGTTTTGCTATTCCACCTTCCCTTTTAAGTCTCCTTTTACGACTCAGTGACAGCTTCAGAGATTTGGGAAGAGAAGGCTCAAGGGTACCGGTGAGGCTGTTTTGATCCGAAGGCAAAGGCATCTGGATTGAGCGTGACAGGCTGGGAGGCTTTGTTCCAAGGCTTTCCGACTGTGCTTTCAGAGCCAAAAAAGCCCTGATTTCTTGCTCTATGCTATCATCGCTGTCCACAAGGCTGCTGTCGCTTTCACAACGGGGGGACGATAGAAGCTGGGGAGAAAAGAAGGAGTCTGAAGTGAGCGATGCGTTGTCACTCCCCATTTGGGATGGCATGATTGTTTTGGAAATATCAAGGATAGCTTCCGCACACATGAGCTCTGCAGATGTGTCTGCTCTGCAAGAGGCCTGCAACGTGAGCTCGCAAGCAGCAATCTTGTTTTCCGGAGGTGCAAAATGTCTGGCTTTTTTCAGTGGTTTGAACAGCTTGTTAAAGTCATTGCTGGTGCTTTCTAATCCTGTTGACTTTGAATTAATTTCTTTTCTCTTGTTGCTTATAGTGCTTTTATAGATTTCCGGCGAGGCACTTTTTGTCGAGCTAATTGTCAGGCTGGCAGAAATGTCTGCCATTCCCGTCGCATCAAAGCGCTCCCTCTGCAAAGGGACATGGGCTGTTCCGAGACCCGCCTCTTTCCTGGTTTTCTCCAGCTGATAAAGCTGGATGGCTTCTTCAATGCCATCATCGCTACTCGAGTCAGACGTGTGCACGCTGTCGTCAAGTCCTCCCTTCGTCTCCCAGTAGTTAGCTCCACTTTCCTCATTTCGCTCCACTAACCAGGGCTGGCTGGCAGTGGCCATTTCTAGATACGCTTGGTTCACTTGGCCGTAATCGTGACGCTCTCCCTGGACTGGAGGCTGCAAACACTTGGCCTGCGCGCTGGTTTTCTGCGGCTTGGGATGGGGTCTCAAGAGGAGTGCGTTACAGCCTTGCTTTACAGCACCACAGCTTGTTTTGTTTGTTGTTTGCTTGTTGCATTTTACGACAGAAGTCACGCCGAGATCTTTTTTATCCTCCTCAATCACACACTTACTAATTTCTTGCTGCTTCTTCTCATTCAAGAACTGCACTATTTCGGCGTGTATGCTCTGTTCAAAAGAGTCATCGCTGCTGATGCTCTGGGGGGAAGCAGGCTGGAGCCTTTTACCGATTCCCAGGTGGTCAGACAGGTACTCTTCAGAGAGCATCTCAGCTTTAAATTTCACAGGGAGAAGGTTACCAGCCATGTTGTTCGGGGAGAATTCTCTCTTAAACCTTTTGTCTCCGCTTATATTTTCAGAGCACTCTGCACTCCTTTGCAATGACTGGTCACTTTTGCTTTTTGCTTTCAGGTACTCTTGAATTGCTTCCTCTATCCCTCGGTCCACAGAATCGTCGCTATCGGAATCGAGCAAGAGAGGCCCAAACGCCACGTTCTCTTCCACTTCGGTGTCATCCGACTCAGCAGGGCATCCACACGTGGTGTACTGAGGATGCTTCTGTAGCAATGTGGTGCTAGATGCAACCCTGGTACCAGTGCCCTTTTCTCCCTTTGGTTTCTTCTGCATAACACAATCATACTCATTGTTCATACCCAGCGGAGCGTCTTGGCTTTGCAGGTTGTTTATGATCATCTGAACTTTTGCGCTTACAGAGGTTCTAGTGACGTCCTCTTCAGATTCAGAGAAGCAATCAGGGTATCTACAATTCCTTGCTGGCCCAAAGGACTCCCATTTTGTCTGAAGAGCTACCAGAGGAGAAGCATTCATAAGGAACATTCTAGCAGACAACGGCAAACTCCACAACAGAACAGTTTCTCAGACTGGTCTCTCTTCCATCCTAGAAGAAGAAAAAATAAAAACAGGAAAATATTTTTTATTACACATCTACCTTCTAGAAGAAGTTCCACGTAGTAACGCTGGTAACATAAAGTGTAAATTATTAATGCTCAGAGTTACTGTGCCACATAAACACAAGAGTTACTCCTCACATCACTACCGGGTACATCAGTCACCGCTGCCATTAAGGACAAGTCGGAGCACTCTTCATTTGCGGTTTGCAGTATTTTCTGGCACAGCCACCATCCAACTGAGGTCATTATCTTCACTTCCAAAGCTCTTCCTGCACTTTCCAAGAAGGTCACGCTTTCTTTTGCGCACACTCCTCAATAACCACGTAACGTCAAGACCCACAAAGAACCCCTCCGATGTGCGATCCCTGTCCACACTAACCTTGCCCGAGTGTTTTTGCAATGAACTTTGTGGCCAGAGTGAAAAAAACAACTTTAAGGGAAACTTTCACAATGCAAATGGAGTTGGTGGGAGTGGAGAACCCTGCAAAATATTCTGCTCCCTGTGTTTCCTTTGGCATAATTGCTCTTTTTAAAGAACTCCTGCCATGCATAGCTCAGCTTTTCAGTTAGACAATGAAAACAATGTTGGCTGTGTCCAGTTTTACAACAAAAACAATGTTGGCTATGTCCACGTGGTGTATAATGGGCGGATGTGAAGCCTGCCCATGATCTGAGATGGTGGAACACAAACCAACTCTTAGTCCAAGAGCAGAGTAACAGTTAGCAAGGACTCGTCCACTAGCCCAAGACAGCTTCTACCGTTGTCATTGAGGGACATTTCATGGACATGCTTTAGCAGTCCTTGGTACTTGGTAGACTTAGGTTAATGGTTGGACTCGATGATCTTAAAGGTCTTTTCCAACCTAAACGATTCTATGAGCACACAATTGAGGGACACCAGGCAGGTCAAGGAGAAGGAAAGGGAACTTATTTTGTCCTGAAACTGACTATACAGCAACAACCCTGAGGATAAAAGGATAACCCTGCAGGATAAAAGCTCTGGGTAAACAGAGCTCTTTAGAAGTTTGAAAAAGCAGGACAAAGACTATGAATGATTCTTTGTATTACAGCATTACAGTAGAAAACCCAAACAGAGTGAAGCTCTGTTGTGGAATAGTGAGAAAAGCCACCCAGAAAATAAAAAAAAGCCATCCAGAAAATGCCAGGTTATACCCCAAAGTGTTCACAACTTCCACACAGTCCCTTAAGAGTTGAAGGCTTCATCTGTCCCATCATCTGGTGGGATGGAAGTGGTACCTGGCCAACACAACATGTAAAGCAGCCCCAACAAAACCCTCCAGCAGCTGAGTGGTTCTTCAAGCCCAACATGTTGGCTCCCACACAATACCTAGCGAGCCCCGAACACAGCGTGGCACTGGACTTTACTGCCCTACGGAAACGTCCTTCTGCCTCCGCACCCTCTCCAACCTTGCCCTTGTCAATTATTCTCTAGTTCTGGTTTCAAATTAATTACTGGCAATAAGTAGAGAACTAATGACTCTTAACTCTTTAAAACTTGTATTTATTTGCTACTCAGAAGACAATTCTTTATCACTTTTTAGAAGAGCATGGTGCTCCAACAAAGAACACAACAAATGCTTTTGTCAAAATTACTCCGGGACTTGTGCTCCAGGAGCATTTTTATTGTTATCTTGTTAGTGAAGTAAAATCACAGAATCATAGAATGTTAGGGGTTGGAAGGGACCTCTGGAGATCATCAAGTCCAACCCCCCTATGTTCAAATATTTTTGAAATCTTATTGACCAAGGCAGGGTCAGCCTGAACACGCCTCACAAGACGTCCACAGAGCGGTTAGCTCCGGACACACCACCGGCAACACTTTTGCCGCTGCGTTCACTGGTTCTGTGCCGCAGAACATCTTAGCGGACCACATTTTAACCCGAGCTTTGAATGACCATTTCTGGTTTTGCTTTTCGTGAGTGATCCATCTCAAAACGTCATACCTGCAGAATTAAAATTTTAAGTATGGCAGTGAAGAACATCCCTCCTCACCGGCTGGTACCTGGAAGAAGCCAATACTGGCTGTTTTAACTTCCACCTTTGGTCACCTGAAGATGCTTTGGCCTGACCTCTGCTCTACGGGCACAGTGCTCCCCACCGCTGGTGAGCTACCTGGAGAAGCGCCTCACGACACGGGTCTGAGCCCCAAACTTTCAGAAACACATGAACGAACCCACAATTTCTCCATCAGCCTCCAACACATTCACCAGGGCAAACGTCAATTAAAAACATTTTTCCTTGTAATAAGCAGTGAAGGATCAAAAAGACAGAAATTAGAATATCTAATTATCCTGAAGAAATGCAATTAACACACTTGAGCTCCCAGCTTCATTAAAAGAAAACAAACTTATTTCCTATTAACCGATTTCCACAGTTTCCAGGAAAGGGGCAGGTGCCTTCATTACCCTACGCTGGGACTGTCACCACCCTGCCAGGATTACAGGGGACACGGATGAACTTTCCTGCCCCAGCACTGCCTCGTACCAGGGCACCCACGCAGGGGTGTGGGCATGGAGGGGGCACCCACCTCAGGGCACCCATGGAGGGTGTGAGGGGACACCCGGGGGCACCTGCAGGCTGTGTGAGGGGGGACATGAAAGGACCATCCACCAGGGGACACCTGCAGAGCATGTGAGGGGACGTGAGGAGACACTCACAGAATGCCAGGGGACATGGGGGGCACCCACAACAAGTGTGAGGGGACACCAAGGGACACTCACTGGAGGGCACCCAACGAGGGTGTGTGAGGGGACACCCACCTTGGGGGCACCTACAGAGCGTCCATGAGGGGGACACTCACTGAGGGGCACCCACAGGGGCTGTGTGAGGGGACACCCACGCCAAGGCGCACCCACGGAGGGCGCATGAGGGGACACCCACCCCGGGGACAGCTAATAGAGGGTCCATGAGGGGACACGAAGGGACACTCACCCGGGGGCACCCACGGAGGGTGCATGAGGGAACACCCACCTTGGGGGACACCTACAGAGCGTGTGTGAAGGGACACGAAGGGACACCCACCCGGCGGGTACTCACGGCGGGTGCAGGAGGGGACACCCACCCGGGGGGCACCCACGGAGGGTCTTGTGAGGGGACACCCACCCGCGGGGGCCGCCCGGAGGCGCCGTTCGCGGGGCCGCCGCCGCGGGAGGGGGAAACCTCGCGCTATCGCCAGCAAAGCCCGGGAGACCCGGCGGGTGCCGCGCGGGCCCGGCACCCGAAGTCTCGCGACACCTCCGGCGCGCCCGTCCGCGCGGGCCGAGCGGCGGCGGCCGGCGCAGGTCTCGCGATAGCTCCCCCCCTCCCCCCCCCCCGCGTGCCC
>JAVSBS010002710.1:0-17883 GCA_033124195.1 Coracias cyanogaster | reverse complement strand
GCCGGGCACGCCGGGCCACGACGCCGCGGGCTGACCGCCCGGCGCTGAGCTGAGCTGAGCTGAGCTGAGCCGAGCCGGCGAGGACCGCGGGGCCGAGCGGCCCCCAACGCTGCCCGCCCCGCTTCGGGCTCCGCGCCCGCCGTTATTGTTGCCCGCCGCCCCCTCCTTTCTCCTCCGCCGGCGGAAAGAATTCATCCAGAGGCCGAAATCTCCCCTTTTTTCTCCGCTTCTTCCCACCCTACCTCCCCTTTTGTCTGGGGGTTTTGTTTTGCTTTCAGCCCGGTGTTTTGAGAATACCCTGAAAATGGCGATTTTTTTTTAGGGAGAATTGAGGAAAGTGGCTTTTTCTGTGGAAAGGTGTCTTTTTAAACAAAAAGAAGCACTCTCTATCTATATATTATATATATATAACTACCTATCTTAGTTCCTGCAGGGCAGCTGCTGAAGTGGCTTGTGTGGCGGGGTTTTGAATTAAGTTTAATTTTGCGATTTTTTTAAAAAGTATTTTTTTTTAATAGAAGTTATTTTAGAGCGGGGTGGATTCTTCTCGGCTTTTTTTTTTTTATCCCCTCCCCCTCCTTTTTTTTTTTTTTTTTTCCCCCTCCATTAAAAGCCGAGAAAGCCAATCTCTTATTTATAAACCTGCCGGGACTTGACTG
Source organism: Coracias cyanogaster (assembly GCA_033124195.1). NCBI lineage: Eukaryota > Metazoa > Chordata > Aves > Coraciiformes > Coraciidae > Coracias > Coracias cyanogaster. The sequence continues at coordinate 17,224 of JAVSBS010002710.1, read as the reverse complement.
TCGCGATGTACAACACGGTGTGGGATATGGACCGCGATGACACGGACTGGAGGGAAGTGATGATGCCCTATTCCACTGAGCTGATATTTTACATTGAGATGGACCCTCCAGGTAGGGAGCCGAAGCCTGCCTGCCCCTGCACCCCTGGCAGCGGGTCGGTTCGCCTTTCATTCCTGCCTGCCTCCCTTGCCCGTCCTCCCTTCTCCTTGCAGACTTTCCCCGTTTAGAAAAGGAGAGGGAATCTGTAGAGCGGGAGGGGGCGGGTGGGGAAGAAGTAATCTGTAGTTAAACTTTGCGTAAACTTCACAGGGACTTGAACACACTGTCTCCTGTGCAGAAGTATTTTAATACTGGTTTTTTAGGGGTGGGGGGGAGCATAACTGTGATTTATGGTGCCTTTTGGAAGGTGGAAGGAGGCAGGAGGAGAAGGGCTGTTCACAGCCCCTCTCCCGAGTCTCCTTTTTAAAAACCTTTATTGAAAACCGTATATTTTGGCTGTATTCACTTCTAGAGGAGCGTTTTTATTAGCCTCTTCACCTGTGTGCCTTTATGTGCCTGTAACACTTTGATGGCGGTGATTTACCTACCTCCATTCAGTTCCAGTTTAATCGCTTTTACAGTCTATGAGACTGTTTTCTCGCCAGCTCTCTCCCAGCACTGACAGATGAGGTGTGTGTTGTCACTGGGTTTTGGGGGTAGGGGAGTAATACCTGGGAACACGCTGGAATCCATCCCTGGAGGCACTGTTAACTTTGGTAATGCTTAATAACCTTGTTCAAAAGGGTTTGATGCAACTTTTTTTTCCCATCATGGATTGCCAGTGCTGAAAATGGAGAAACGTGTTGTCCCTCGCTTGTCTGGAGTTTTTAGATGGGACAGAAAGTTTCTTTTGTCTAAAGAGTGAGAGAGGGATTATTAGAAGTTGAGTCTTCCTTTGGTAATGAATTAAAGTAAGCATAATTGGGTACTGGTGAAACCCTATCTATACCTGTAAGAGCCTAACAGGCTGAGAGCAGTGTGGTGATTGAAGGGCTTTTATGTCTCTAAACTGTACATCCAGAAGGTACAGTAAAATCTACATCAAAAATCTTAGCCTGCAGATAAATTAATAGCAAATAAGTGCTTCTAAGTAGCACATATTGTTAAACTTTAAAAATGCACTTTTCAATCTATGCTTGCATCATGTATCTCCAGATGTGGTGTAGTCTCTTTGTTTCAGCACAGTGAGCTCTTTTTCTCTCCATAGGTATGTGGTACTTTAAAGAGGAGGTGATCATCCTGAGATTTTTTTATCTCAAGGACCTGTACTCACTTCCCCTGGTAACTCCCATGCTTTAAAAATTAGACAGATCTCTCAGATGCACAACACGGCCACTACTTGTTAAATTCTTGCATACCTGTTTTTAGATGTTACTCCTGAAAGCCTGAAGTTCAGTCAAATCTGTTTGCTTTTGTGAATTTCAAAGGATATCTTGTAAATACTTTTAATTCTAACTACTCATGATGTTAGTATTTGCATTTGCTTGCATCAAGTGAACAAAACCCTCAGTTCCACTGTAGATGATTTTAAAACGCTTGGTATAAGGTTTTTTATTTTAAAAAATAAAGTCTATTGAAAGGCTTAGTGCAAGGAGGCTGCTAAAAGGTGCTGCTGGCCTGAGTAAGCTGGTCAGAAAACAACTTTCCAATGTTTCTGCAGGAATTTGGACATGCAGCCTTGTGAAATTCACATTAAGAAGCAATGCTGCTGTCATTAATAATGCCAATATTTTCATCACTGAAGCCCTCTTGTCAGGAATCAAGGCTCTGCATGGTCCAAACATCAGTTAGCAAAAGGGCTTACTGTTACATGCTGATCCCTGAAGTGTTCAGTAACTTTATCTTTCATACTTTTAAACTAGAAAAGCCAAAGCTGGGAAATGATGCATGGGATGGTCCCCATGTGTATGACCTGATTTCACAGAACTATAACTTTTAAATTGTGTGTGGAGGAAAGGAGAGTGTGATGATGGTGGTGGTCTGCTTTTTCCTTGTCCAGAGGTGGGGTGAGAAAGCATTTTCTGGTCTGGGATAATGGGTCATCCCTAAGGGGACTGTGGAGCTGTGCATTTGGAGAACTTAAACACTCGGCATGCCTTGGGATAAAGTCACTGCGTGTGCACCCGTTAACAACCACAGCTCCATTTGGCCCACTTCCAACAAAAATTTGTGAAGGTTTTCAGTATAGCATTCCCTGCACGGTGGCTGGAGTTCCTGAGCAGCTGAATGGTGGCAATATGTTTTCTCAGCAGCGCACGAACTAACAATACGCAGTGAATGTTGCCGCTGCCAAAGGAGGCAGTGCGATCTTTTGTTCACAGAACTTGCGTGAAGAGATCCCTGGCTGGTCTTTATACTGCAGGACCGGGCATCGACTGATACCAGGAGCCAAGCGTCTCAAATCACGCATGACTGCTCGTGATTACATTTTAGTGCATCTAAACTTCAGGCAGGAGACAAAAGCAAGGTGAACATAATGTATGATGTCACCTGTAACCTCAAAGTCAAGGGTGGGGATACTGTTTCTTGTTAAGGGCCAGTGGACCTTTAATTTATCTTGGCAGGCTGTCTTAATACCAACCTTAACATTGCCCAGTAATAATGCAGAAATAAAATCCTGTGATGGCAGGCAGCCTGCAGCGCAGCCGTGGCTTCTGTCAGGCCTCAGTGCACCTGCACCAGCTTATCAGTGTGCTCGTGTTTTCTGTCCATGGTTGTAGGTGTAAATGGATGCTCAGAGCAGGTCCTGAAAGCCTCTCTGCCAGAAGACTTGCTCAAAAGTTGAAAACCAATAATGAAGTTGATGCCTCTCTCATGCAAGAGTTCTTGCCAGCTCCAGCAGAGGCAGGGGTCAGGCCACAAGGGATTGTTCCATCCCAAACATGGGAGTGGGACAGTTTTCTTAAACGGAGCGGTGGAACTAGGGATTCAGTTCTGCCAGCCTTGCGAAGCATGCCTTGGAGCAGCGCACTACTACAGGAGCAACGGGTGACACCCAGCAGGGTGACTCCTCTTACCTAATACTTTTTCCTTCTGCTTGCATGGCTTTTGGCGTAACAAAATGTATCACTGGCATTAGGTGGGATCTAGATGTGGCAAATAATACTCGGTGTAACTAAATAACTTTCAGTGCCTAAAGACAAAACTGTAATCATCAGTTGCATATAGCTAATATAGCTTCTAAACTTCCCAATGAGGATTAATTTAGAATATTATGGCCATAGCAGCATCATATTCTGGTTCTGGCATTAGGAAATTGGCTGACAGCAGTTCACTCCTGTGTTTGTTCCTGCTGTGGGTTTTGCTGTCTGTAAAGACGAGGAAATAAGTTACTGCATTGAATTTAGTTTTTATTTAATGACATCTATTCAGGTCTGCAAAAAGTTATGTAAGTTAAATTTTTGGGCAGAGGATGTCGAATTGACTGCAGAAGTTACCAGGGTACCTAAAGCATAACTACCTATGTATTACCTCCCTTCTGATCGGCAGGACTAAGTAATGTCTTCCCCCCTGTAGATGTAGGATATATTGTCAGTTGTGTTGATGATAAAATGTGTAATTGCTGAATACATTTTGTCACAGTTGGATGAAAATCAGTAAGAGTGTTCCACTGGGATTTCAGACACAGATGTCAGCAAAGATATTTGGCTCCCCTACAAATTAGAGGTTAGTTTCATTTGTGTGGTTATGAAGAAAACCACAAGTTTAAAGTAGGCTTACAATGCCAAATGGGCTCTATCTATTTATGAGCAGATAATAGAAGAAGTGTTTGTCCTAAAGCTACGTGAAAGCTACCTTTTTGAAGCCTGTTAGGCCCAAATATGACCACATTTATAACTTGACACAATTGTCTTTTTCAAGACTATTACTCTTCCTTAGCTCATGTGCTGAGACCGGCTGTAACAATGCTGTTGCTACAAAATCTTCTAATAATTGAGGTGGGCGACAATAATCCATAGGCTGCTCAGTTTAGTCTGCTTCACAAAAGCAGCACTGCCATTGTATGAGCAAGACAAGTATTCAAGGGGAAAAAGTATTTGTTCATTATTGCTTCTATTTTCTTCTCATAATTTGACAACCCTTGTTTTAGGAGAGTGATACTATAATTGTAATTTGGAAAACATAGGGTTCTGCTCTCAAGGGCAGTGTTTACTCGGATACAGTTGTGCTGTATCATTATCAATGTTATAGTGGAAACTGAATGTGGCTTCTCAGATGGGGTTTGTGGTATGCAGTAGCCAGATGTAGGGGAACACTGCATGTCTATGCCTGACTAGTTTTCCAGTGGGAGAACAGATGCAAATTTTAATGGTGTTGTCAGTGTTGTCCTTCAGCTTATCTGAACTGACTCCAGGAGCTTATCAAAGAAAAGTTCTGCACTTATACATCTGAAAAAAAAAAAGGCAGTTCTACTAGTGCGTGTAATCAAGACAGCAGCACTGTGGCAGCAACTGTCTTCATTGCAAATTTGAGTCTTGCTGAAAGTCAGGTTTCCAAAAAAGCAGATGTTGGGGGTTGAGAGTTCCTTAATTACAGAAGGGAAGTTTGTGCAGATTGTTTTGGGGTAGAACAGGGAATAAAGAAGGCTCAGTCACTTGTTCTGCATATCCTGGAAAATGGTTTGGAGTCTAAGCTCCTATGAGGACAGCGATGTGAAATGCTTGTCTTCTGTTCTTGTTACACTTTGATTTCTCTACTGCCCTTTTCATCTAATGACTGCTGTAACCAGTTTTTATTTCTGACTATGTCTTCAGGCTTGCTTTTACATTCCTTGCATTTGGTTTTCATTTTGATGGCTCTAACTGTTAAAGAATATCACTCATCAGCTTTCAATTAAATACATGAATGCAAAAAATAGCATCATTAATATAAAGTGAAATGATGCTTTGCTTGAGATGGGAGAGCCTGCTTTAAAAGGCAGGCATTTTTGTTTATCAGTAGGCTCTCAGATGATGTAGAAATAGTTGGGGAGAGAAAACTTGCTGAAAGGGAGTTGCTCAGTTCTGTGTTCTGTAAAGCTGTAGGTTTATGCAAACTAAAACATGGGAGAACACTGAGAAGAAACCAAGCTCTCCACCACATGCTTAAAGGCAAAACCTGCAGCAAATGTTATTTTCTGCAATTGTTGTTCCAAACCATTTTGTACCTGACAGGAGTTAATCACTGTGTTGCTTCCTTCTACCTCACCTGTTTAAAAGGAGAGGACTCTTGGAGTTTCTTTTGGGGAGTATTGTTTTCCCAAGCAGCAGAGTTGACTTCTGTCTTTGCCATTGCTAGCTCGATATCTTATTCCAGAATGAAGCTATTCGGGCTTATCTGTGCTCTACAGCTTGGGAAAACAGAGACATAGCTGGCCATACACATCTGTGCCCAGTACTAAAAGCAATTGGGTGCTTTACATCATCTCATGTTGATTGTTTAGTGAGTCACTTTTTGGGCAGGGACCTAGAGAGCACTGGAAACAGGAGCATAAAGAATACTTCTATCAACATTCTGTATGTTTTAAAGCTTAGGCTTTATTATTGTTAAAAAGACTGTTAACTGTGTTGAAACAGGTTGCTGTAAAACTTTGGCCCCATTAAAGCAATAAGTGTATTCTAGCTGGATTTTTGGAAACTTTGTTTTTGTAAAGTAGGTTGCTGAGTAATGCTTAAAGAACAGTCTCTGCTTGTGTACTAAATGCCTCTGTGGAAATGAATCAGACTTTCTTTTTTCTTCTGCTTTTTATCTCATTTCTTCTGACAGGTTAAAATCTGCACAATAGCTAAGTAAGCAAGAAATCACTTCTCCACATAAATCTAAACTACAGCATATAAGCTGGTGCTGGGTCCCTGAACAACGTGGGCTGATGTTACCTCCTTAGAGATTTTCATTGTCCTTCATCTTTGGTGTGTCCTCCAGTCAATGGACAAAGACTTTGCAGTGTTTCAATGAATATATCCCAGCACCTTAAGTTCTTCTAGTTCTTCTGAAGTGGCTATAAACAGGGAGTTTTATAAGGATTCATACCTTTCAAAAGAAGCAAAGTGTGAGTGGTGCCTGTTGTAGCCCTTTCCAAAACACCATAGCTCTCCTGCTGGGCACTGACCAGCTGCCTGGTGAATCCTGATGCCAGAGCACAATGCATTCTGAAGCTTTTTTGTGGCTGAACAGCATCTAGGTTCTTCAAGATGGCTACCTTCCATCCAGTGCCCTTTGAAAGAGGAGATGAAATACTTCAACTGCTTCAACCTGTGGTTGCTTCCAACATTCATCTGACTCTCTACCAGTTTTTATAAACTGGAAAAATGTTATTTTAATGATAGTTCATAGGATTGTTGTTTCGTCTAAAAGCCTTATCCTAACTTTCAGCCTCTGCAGTCCTTAACATCTGATGTTACACCTGATCATCTTTGCTTTTGGAGGCATTCTTTCTTTCCTTGCAGCCCTCCCCTCAAAAAACCCTGACACCAGAGCTGCTGCAGTGAAGCTAGAGAAAATTGCTGTAAGGAAGTAACACAGCCCACTCTTCAGGTATATTTTTCTTTGTGGGCAGTAGGGCTTACACTCCAACACTTGCCCCAGGAAAACATTTTGGGGGTGAGGCGGATGAGAAGTTCACTGACATACTGTGTGTCTAAATTCTGGTGTCTGTTACAACCCAAATTTGTATGTTGCAATTAAATTTCCCAGCCTGGCAGTATTCATGCTGCACTGCCCTGTATAGCCATCTTGGGGCCATTATGGGAATGTAGATAGTTAGCCCTCTGAGGAACTGCTACCAAGTGTAAAATTAGAAGTCTTTGGGGTTTTTGATGTCTTTACTCCAATTCATCTCCTGTCACCAAAAGTAGTCTCTTGATGGATACAAGGAAGCTTGCATCAGTGGGATTCATGTTTAAGACCCTTTCTGTTTTGAAGGGTGAAGTATAGTCTCATTGGTCAGTTTTGGGAAAGTGAAAGAAGTCAAACTGCTGCTGTGAAATGGATTTAATTAAAATGCTTTGAAGATCACAGTGTACTTGACTGAGGAGATTGAATCCATTTTTTTGTTACTCCTTGAGATCTCAGCAAGAGCAATGGTTGTGCAGTCAGAGCCTGGCTAGACAACTTCATACCTACTCTGAATCTTGGCTTCTGCTCAGGGCACTGCATATGACTGCATGGTTTGGGACTTCTGCTTCTGTGGAACTTCCTTCAAGATCAAGTTTCTTAGAAAAGATGATGCATGACACAACATACAGCAGTTTTCATCTGAATACTCCTCTACCTTTACATTTTTTTCTGGAGTGTTGATTTGAAATGCACCTTTTGATCTTGATTTAGATGGCTCTCTGTTAGCAATTTAGGTGGTGTTGAAATATTTCTACTTTGGTAACTAGAAAGTAGTTTGACATATATAGTATCTGTCCTTGTGCTGAGGAACAATTTTACATACTGCTCTGAAAGATCTGAGCTAGTGGTAAGCTGAAATAAAGTGCTGCTTGGAGCAGCAAGAGCCACATTATTTACAGCTGTATTATTATTATTTTAAGTAGGCTCTTGTGCAGCAGACTTCTCAGTAGTGCCGATTATTTCTGTGATTTGGCTCTCCTGTGAGGTTTGTACCTGACGTCTGGGTGGATGATTAGTCTTTGAAATTTCTGGGGAAAACAGCCCTGGGCTGTTTTTATTCCAAATGCCTTTTTCTTTTGGCTTTGGTAGTTCTCATAGCCATAATGTGTCACTGCTTGGGCCTGACTTCATTCTCTGACTTCCACAATGAAAACCTAGTTCTTCATTCTTGGTCACTGTAGCTTGGTGCTTATGCTGAATTTTGGTTTCCTTATCCAAAAATCAGTCTTCATGTCTTGACAAAAGAGTATTTCTTCAATAGCTGTTTGAAGACTTTACCTGTGGAGTATTGGTGGTGTGGTATTTCTTCTGTGAAGGCAGATGAGGAACTGGCTTATTTTATAAGCAAAAAGGAGAATCTACTTGCTCATTGCATTTTATATTTACTTATACAGTCTTCTAGACCTCACATCGGATACTTTCATCCAAAGAGTTGGTAAAAATCTTAGGGCTATTGGCTTAAGAGATAAAGCTGTTCCTTCATGAAGTGAGCCAAGGTAGTAACAATCTTTGAGTGATAAAATATGGCAAAAGTTTGCAAACTTTGTTATTGTTTTGGTATCCAGCTTATTAGTAGTGTGCTGACTATGCTTGGTATGTAAAGGAGAGCTTGTCCTTTTTATCTTCCTCTTGTTAACTTTGGGACAGACATCTCAACCATGTTGGTCATGGAACCTCTGACACTGCTGTAGCTTTGCAGCTGTTATGCTACGAAAGGAAAACTGTTTTTCATCAGCCAGTGAAAATAATTGCGAAGTTGAGATTTTTGACTTTGCAACATTTATCTGACAGCAAGCATCTTCCATTTCTTCTGTCTCAGCCCATGAAGTTACAAGCCTTGCAAAGCAGTGAGGGGGTCTTGTGAAATGCCCAAAAGAATTCTGAATTTGAGCCAGTCTCTTCTTCACACACTGTTGTTGTCCACCATTCTAGTGTCCCGTAGCATGTAACCTTTTAACTTGAGCAGTAGCTGTAGATGCTCATGAAGAACAGAGTGCAGCAGAAGTCTGGCAGGCTGTAGGAGGTGAAAGAGCATTTGGGAGGTGTGGGAGAGGACTGGAGAGCTGGGGAGTTTTCAAACAAAATAGATCTTTATCAAAAAAGCCAATTAATCAAAACTGAAATATTTCTTAAAGGTGTTGGTTTTTATGAAAGTTCATAGGAGCACAAGCAAAGCTATAATGGGAGTGTTTTCATTGGAAGTCTGCCTGGCTTTCTACCAACTTGTCTGCTGTTTTCTGTAATGAGATATTGAAAGACTTCAATTCTTTGAATATGTCTTACTCTTTGGCATCTTGCCTGTTTTGGGGGAGGAGAGTGAAAAAGTAAGCGTGCCTCCAGTTCTGTGGCTTGCAATAATGCGATCGAGTAGCTTCCTTCTCTGTCCCTTGAGGAGTTTTCAGTGCGCGTTAGCTGCCCTTCCTCAGAGGGCAGCTATCGAAGGGCATTGGCTCTCAGTGCTTTGCAGAAGGGATCTTGGCAAGAGAACTGACGAGTTGAGATGAAGAGCTGCCAAGATAACTTACCTGCCAGTGCTGGGGAGTGAACTGCTGTCAGCAGGTGTGCACGACCCTCCTCTTTGTCAGCTGGAAAGTCTCCTCACAAGTGTGGTGCCTTATTGGTTTGGCTTGCACACGTAGTACACTAATTCTCTGAAATTATGTGCAAAATGCACCTTTGTTCAGTGTATGGTTTTTTCCTCTAGTGTCTCGAGGGGATCTTGTGCAGCAGTAAAAAGTACAGGACTATTGAAGGAATGAAAGATTTTGAGGCTGTGCAGTGTTAAAGAAATTGAGAAAAGTGTTTGGGAAATTGAATAAGACGACAGTGAGCAGTTAAAGATTGGGGGGATTTTTTTATTATTTTAAAAAAAGGAAAGCTAGCCTGCATTTTCATTCCAAGTCCTCATCTATACCTCCAAAGGGAAAACCCTTCTGTCCTTAAGGACTATGTCATTAAAATGTTAGGTGGCCTAACTGTGGATTACTTGCATGTTTCCATAGTAATGACACTTTCTAGAGCTTTTTAGTGCAGTTTGTAGGGTATCTACTGTATGTTAGCCTTTTTGAAGCTGGATAACTCTTTCAGAAATCCTCTGATCTGTTTTCTGCTTGTTGCAATGTGGAAAGAGTAGTTTCAGGGCATCAGAAAGAAGGCTGGTAAACAAGCTCATGGAAGTGCTGAGTGACTTAAAATTGACTTTATCAGAGTACTTGGTGGTTGTGGTTCTTTGTAACAGTAAGGGAGAGTTAATACTGCATTTAAACCTGCTATGGTTTTAAGTAGCTGGCCTGCAGCTCTTGGAAAATACTAGAAGAAATATGTTATGGAGCCATTCTTAGACTAAGTGGCATCTGCCTTAAAACTGCAAATTACAGTTTAACTGGCAGGTTTATCTTGTATGCAAATGCTGCAGCAAGAGAAGAAATGAGCTGCTTGACAGGATGCCAGGTGGGATGTAGCACTTGAAGACCCAAGGAATTCCTCTTTTTTCACTCCTTCTGAATTAGTACCATTGAAGACCCTCACAATGCAGGGCTTGGTGGCTCTTAGACCATGTAAACTTGTGAAGCTTTTGATTCAGAACCTGATGGGGAAAAGTGCATATCTTATGGAAGTCTCCATGTACTTTGAAGTTAAATTCAGGATTAATAAAATGCAATCTTTTCTGATCTTAATTAAAAAAAAAAAAACTACAACAGTGCTGAACTTCAGGTGCTTGCCAGCTTTCTTGGTTATTTTGAGTGTTGGAGGTGGTTTGAATTTCAGGGAATCAAGTCAGTTAAATTTTGAATTGCCTTTTAAAAAAGCAGTTCTACTCAGTCAAGAAAGCATCAGAAGAATTACTTTGGCAAATCTTGATCAATAGGCTTTTCTCTCTGCGGCCCTGTGTGGCAGCTCAGTGGAGCAGCTCGGCTGAAGCTACCTGCTGGAGCCACCCAGCAGCCTTCGGGCCCTGACGTCACAGCAACATCCGATCGCGGGCCTGCCCGCATTGGCTGCCGCCGTCTCTGCTCCATCACCAGCTCCTTTTTATTCCCCCTTCTAAGTGACACTGATCTGGGATTGGGATTTAGCTCAAGATAGGCAGCTTGGGGAAGCTAGGAAGAGGGGACTAGAGTTGCTAAAGAAAGAAAACTAGAGATGCTCAGTAGTGCGTGAGGGAGAGCCAGTCTGCTCTCATCACTGCGTGCCAGGTGGTCACTGAAGGCTGAACCTGATCTTGGGAATGGAAGGGTCCAGCTGAGATGTTAGCTTTTGAATTTTGGAAAGATCTGTGCTGTAAAGCTGTCCTAGTGACATAGTAGGGGAAGGATGCTTCTGTGTCTGGTGCTAACAGCAAGTTCTTTATGAGAACAGATAGATTCATTGTGCTGTTAATCACTTGTGATCAATGTTCTTTCTCTCCCAGGAAGGAGAAGGCAAGAAACCATCAGGATCTTTCACTCTGATTAGAGTTTGTTTTGAGATAAAGTAAGATTGTGCCTGTGGCTAGATCAGAATTGGACTCAGTGACATGGAAAGAAACAGGACTGCTCTTGAAAGCGTTTCTATTGACTTCAAGCCAGCCTTATTTTACTTTCCTGTAGGATTTTAGCTCTCTAATGTTCATCAAGTAAGGCATATAAAACCAGATTTTTTAAAAAAATTACATCTTTAGACTCTTTAAGGCTCTCTGTAGCTTCTCATAGAAACATCACAGGATTTCTCCTAGCAGGGTGGTTAGTACTGTCTAGGTACTAGTAAAAACTATTGGTTAGTACTGTCTAGGTACTAGTAAAAACTATTGGTTAGTACTGTCTAGGTACTAGTAAAAACTATTAGTTAGTACTGTCTAGGTACTAGTAAAAAGTATTTTAAATGCCTTTTCTAGCAGCTCCATGTTATGAGAGCAGCAGGAGGATGGGTGCTGTTCTGTTACAGCAGGCTTGCCATGCTGTCATAGAATGATCCTCTTGTGTTATCACAGGTTCTGGGCTGTGGGGTTAAACTCCCTTCATGCTCAGTTCTCCATTTGTACAGACTACAGTCATACCAGGCTGAGAGGGTAGCCAAGGAAAACTGAAATGGAAGGGCATGTTAAAGCAAGAGCAAGGGCCTGGTTCTACAGCCAATACAGGGGAAAATCTATTATGGCTCAAAGTAAAGAATTAGATGCATAGCTCTCTGGAAACAGGATCCACCCTTGCAAATACTTTTTGTATTTTTTAAATGTGCAAGCTATTAAAAAGCATTTTTCAAAAGTCTATTGTGAAAGGAACTGGCTTCCATGAGTCAGGTTTTACAGGAACTGGTCCAAGCCTTATTCTTATCCCTGGAAGAATTTCCTTCCATTTTTCTTATGCAGGATGAAGTTCTGCAGACAACCCTTTGATAGGAAGAACCAATACTACCTATTAAGGGAAAGAAGGAAACCCCTCCCCCCACCTGTAGTAAGGACACTTGGTGTAATGTCTAGTGCTCTGTGTCCGTATGCCAAACTGCTGTTCCTTACCTTTCTGGTCTTTGTTAGTTTGCCTTTCTGTGCCCAGTACTTTGCAGTGAGTCCTAACAAAGCTGCTAAGTAATTCCACAGTATATAAAGGAGCAAGACTTAATCTTACAAGAGGGGCTAGAGAAGTATTCAAGTACTCTGGAGAATACTTGAAAGCCTCTCCTGGAAAGCCCCTATTACCATTGTAAAACAGGCTTTTACACTGTGAAATACCTTCAAGTTTTTGATATGTCCAAGCCTTAACTTGCAAGACCCAGTGAAACAATTGCTGGTGCTGCTATAGCTTTCTAAGAATCCTCCATGCTGTTGTGTTTTTACAGGAGTCTCCATGCACTTGTGATTGACTCAGAATCTACAAAAGATTCTGTAGATGTTCTGATCTATTCCAGATTTTCTGAACTTAGATTTACTGCCATGTGCAGACACTGAGACTAAGTGCTGTGTCTGCCCTGTTGCTTGCTTAGAGTAGTAGGGTAGCATAGCCCAGATGTGAGGTGAGGAGGAGCAAGGACATGAAGATGTTTTCTAATCTAGGAAATATGAATAAGGGAGATGGAACAGCACAGGGCACAGTAAATACAACTGACTCTACAGGCTTAGCCTGACTATATGCTCCTCTGACCCCACAAAAGTAGGATGGGGCTCGGAACTTCAAGCAAAGTAGGGTTTAGAACCATGTCATTCTAGATCAGGGGTCCTCAAACTACGGCCTGCGGGCCGGATGCGGCCCGTCAGGGTCTTCAAAGCGGCCCACGGGTATTTACAGAACTCCCCGCCCCCTCTCGCCAGGGGGAACCCAAGCAGCCGCAGATGACTTCCTGCCACTTAATCCGCGCCCCGACCAGAGCCTGGGTGCGGCAAAGTTCCTTCAGTCCCTTCCGGCCACCCTTTCCGGACTGCGCGGCCGGGCTCAGGAGGGGGGCGGCAGCATCAGTGAGGTGGGCGACTCCCCCGTCGGTTTTTTCCAAACTATAGTCCGGCCCCCGACAGTGTCTGAGGGACAGTGAACCAGCCCCCTGTTTAAAAAGTTTGAGGACCCCTGCTCTAGATGACGCTTTGTACAAATACTTGGGTGCTATACAAAAACTGTAGTAGTCAAGCTAGAAGTAACTGAAGCCTCCTAGCCAGCAAGCTGCTTCACTGAATCTAGAGGTTTTCACCTTCCTTTTATAATAAGACCTGTTATTGTCTCACTAGATATCTGCACACCTGAAAGTTCCCAGCTCACCTCATAAAAAGAACCTGTATGTTACAGTTTAATGCTCAGTCCCGCAGAATGAATGCTGCTATCTGAATCAGGTGTTTGGTCAGCAACCCCACGGTGCAAATGTCTGGGTCAAGGTTCAGATTTAGTTTAGATTGGCTCAATTAAAGTATCTACAGGTTTGTGTGAGAACAGTGAAGTTACTGTGTCAGATTTTCAACATGAACTGGTGTTTGGAACTACAGTTGAAACACTGTTTTCTCTTCTTTAATGTGGGAGGTGTGGCTCAGAGGTGAGCAGATGAATGGTGCCAAGCGGCACACCTCTTCGCGTTAAACCCTTCAGCACTGGGGCTAGAGATCAAAATCTTCTTTCTGCTCCCTTTATTTGTATTTTTGCTTGTACACAGGGATTGTGCACGTCTGAAAGATGGCTGTTGTCAGTGTGTCAGGCCTGCTCGCTGATGCTTGTGTAATCTGATGGCAAGGGCACAGGGCTGGGAGCACAGATGTTCAGGGTCTGACTTAGAGATGTGCTAGTAGCAAATCAATGTGTGTAGCTGCTTTCCTACTCTGAATTCAAATGTGACTTGTCCCTGTAAAACACTGTCTCATGAAATGACTGAAAAATGCTCAGTTTCAGTGGTGGTGTTCTTGATGAAGCGTTCAGTCTCTGCAAAGCAGGGAAGAGCTCTCAAGACATCTTCCTTGAAGAAAATAGTGTAATGCATTGCTGGTGACAGACATGTCTATACCAATACATGAGCATCCCTGTGCCTGCTGAAGTATTCCTGATACAGGGCTTGCATTCAGGACCATGATAAAGTTCTTTGAGCAAAAACTGACCAAATGGCAAGAGCTTAAGTGCGTTGTATGCCCTTACCTTGCGTAACCTATTTTGAGAACAGAAGTAAAAGCCCATTTGCCTTGAATTCAGAATAGGGCAATTCTGGGCAGGTATGCACTAGGCCTGTAGATGTGCAGTTCTGCCTGTCTTTGGGGAATTTGTAGTATCCCTTTTCCTGTGGTAAACACTTCAACTATGTAAAGTGGTACAGGCACTCTAATAGTGACCTAATGTCCTCTTTCCCCTTCCTTTATCTCCTCATGTCCTGTAGTATGCAAAGAGTCATAGTTTTTGTTCCTAACAGAAGCCTAACTGTCAAATCTACTATGAAACATGAACCTTGGATCTGCGGTGGGTATACTGGTGCCCAGCCACCACTTCTCTCAGTAGCAGTGTTTTTTCCCACTGAAGAGTCCATCCATTCACTTTACAGGTTGGCATAAGGACTGGTGATGCCTGAGCAACTGGAGTTTTTTCCATAGTAGTGCACAGTGCTCTCCAGGCTGTGGCTTTCAAACACAATACGCCTTTGTAACTTGTTTGGAGGTTTAGGTGCTGATTGCCCTTGTAGCCATACCCAAGCCAGTCTTCCTGCTAACAAACTCACATTTCCTCATACTCCTGCCCTTTCCCCTCCCTCAAGCATGTGTCTGGTTTGAGTACTAGGAAATCTGGGATCACAGTTGCTGCTCTTGACTTAAATTCTTTAAAAATTACAAATTCCATTTACTTTGAACTTGGATTCAAACTCTTTCAAGGTGCACATTTTCTCTCACTTTAGTGATTTAATAATTATTTTCCCCTGTTTACCTTTCTTTAATCTGTTCTTTGTTTTCAGCTCTTCCTCCAAAGCCCCCCAAACCAATGACTCCAGTCAATACAAATGGAATAAAGGACAATTCCAGTTTCTCTCTGCAGGAAGCAGAGTGGTACTGGGGGGACATCTCAAGGTAAGCAATATTACTAAAATATATTCATTAAAATATACTAATATATATTTAAAATATAATAAGTCTGTTAGGATTCAAGAGAAGAATATGCCTATTGCAGGCAGCATTTTACAGGAGGGAAATGCTTCAGGACTCTACTGGGCAAAGCACTAAATGGAAGTCAAGTCTTTGGGTGGATTCAGGACTTGTGTTTAAGTTGTTACTGTTCTGGTGCAGATATTGCCGGTCTTCTGGATTTCTAAATTTTTCCAGATACACAGTCTTTTTAAAAAGAGAAAATTCTTATGTTCCAAAGAAAAGTACCTCTGGATGTGCTAGCTAATAAGGTTTTGGAAGCATACAATGCTGGGATGCAAGCAGTTCAGCAAAATTTCAGTAGGCGGCTCAGAATAAAAGGAATTGCACTCTCTTTTTCTTTAACATTTGGTTAAAATTGCATCTGTATTAATTTCTATTACATGGTGGTATAAAAATAGCTCTTACAAATGCTAACCATCACCAGCTATACTGAGCAGATGATACAGGCACATATGACATAAGTTTTGCCTCTTAAGGAAACCCTTTTCTATGTGCTTGAGAAAATAGACGACTTGTGTTAGGTTCAGAAAATGAAATATTAAATATTAAAAAAAATAAGTTTTTATACGCTTAATTACTTAAAAGAACAGAAATGTCCAGTCATCTCTTTCCCTCTTATGGCACTTCTGAAGAGTCTAGAATTTGGAACTGTAAGGGGAAACGTGAGTGTAAGTATGCCGGCAGCATGATCAGGAATTGCTCAAACTTGTGCACATATTACTTCGAAGCGGTTTGTCAGAGGCAAGAAGAGTGTGTTTGCCACAGTTCACTGGAGTTCTGAGAAGGGAAATAAAGCTATCATATCTTTATTGTACCACCCTTATCTTTATAAAGCAAACCCACATAGATCTTGCTTTTGAAGGGCCTTGGCAGTAATATTTTTCTGTTAATTCTAAATCAAAGCAGAGTGGCAAAACCTGATCACAAAACCCTCTATGCACGGTTTGTTTAAAGATACTTGATACTGGTATCAGTTACTGACTGTGGATTTGTTCCTCAGTTAACAGTGCACGTGATGGCAGGAGTTAATGCAGTACAAATCACATCGAAATGGCTTTATTAAAGTATGATACACATGCATGTAAGGGTGGAGTTGTTTGTGACCCTAATTTGACAGCCAGCAGATGCGGACCGCAGGAGCCATGTTCTTCAGCTAAGAATTTGGGCTGAAGATTTTGTCCCAAGCTCCAGGGTGCAACTTGCAGGCATAAGCCCAAGCCCTTAGATCCAAAAAGGAGAAGGCCATTTGAGTTAACTTGGTCCAATCTGTAAAAAGTTCTGAGAGAAGTAAATAGATACGCACGTGACACTTAATAGGCATCAGTTCTACTAACAGAATGGTTTTCAGGTAGCTGAATCAAAACTAAGGCTATTTTGTAAGAATACTTTTGTTCCTTAGTATTTGAACAAAAAAGCTGCTGTTGATTTTTTTCATTGTAAGACTCAAGTAGACTTCCTGCTTCACTTCATGTGGAGGCTACCTGATAAACTTTAGTTCCCAAATGACTATATTAAAAAGTACTTGGTGCCTCTAAGAACCTGTGAGGGAGCTGTTATAAAGTAAGATACGTAATGTGGGTGAAGTGGTAAAACTTGGCAAGACACTTAACTCTTCAGCTGAAATTTTCTTAATGCTTACAGTACTCTCACTAAAATTTATTGATTTAGCTTAGCTTTGAACTGAGCATCCTTCTGCTTCAGTTGTAAATAAGGAAAAGTTGCACTGAAGTTAGCGAGGTTGTAGTGGTTTAAAACTGCTGTAAATAAGATCAGAGTTAAGCCAATAATGAGTCTCTTGAGACTAAAACTGTGCTAAACTCTAGACACCTTTGAGCTATGATTCTAGACACCGTTTCTTAAGAGGTTGGGACTGGTTTCTCCAAGGGCACCTGCTTCCAGTGTGGACTTTAAAACTTGAGCAGATTACAGTGAAAGGTTGTAAACTCGGAGACAGAGCTGCTACTGTTGCTTAAACAGAGACTCCTTCCTAAGTGTCAGTTGGCTGCAGCTGCTATTTTT
>JAVSBS010002709.1:0-15480 GCA_033124195.1 Coracias cyanogaster | reverse complement strand
GGTCAGGTTGCTCAGAGCCCCATCAAGCCTGACCTTGAATGACTCCAGGGACGGGGCCTCCACCACCTCTCTGGGCAACCTGTTCCAGTGCTCAACCACCTTCACAGTAAAGAACTTCCTAATGTCGAACCTAAGTCTACCCTTTGCTAGCATAAAACCATTACCCCTTGTCCTGTTGCTACAAACCCTTGAGGACAGATCTCTCCCTGCCTTCTTATAGGCCTTCTCTTCTCCAGGCTGAACAACCCCAACTCTCTCAGCCTGTCACTGGGAACTTGTTCACTACGGCTGCCCATGTGGCAGTGGGCAGTATCACATGTTATATCTTTCCTAGTGTACAAGTCAGCTCCTTTTAGACTTCTTGGTTTAGACAAGAAACTGTTCCTAAAAACTGTCTGCTTTTGTCCACTGTCTAGAATAGGTTAGATGCCATGTTCAGATACCGCCAGCCATACCTAACACTTCTGAAGTCAGCTGACATGAATCCCACCACTGCCACCACTGAAATGCTAGAGGGGAAGTTCATCTGGAGCTTAAAGACACTCCGCTATTTTCTTGCATTGTCTTGTGTGGCACTCTGCTGTGCGGCAAGAAAAAAAAATGGAATCCAGCTTGGGGCTTACAATGGGAATTTTCAAGTAAGAGGGCTGTGAATTCCCACTGTGGGAGCAGCCTGTTGCATTCTGCAGTTTTGGGCCCGGTTCCCCCTGCCTGAAGCACCTCGTACAGCAGTACCTTCAGTGTTCTGCATGACAGGCAGAGTGCTGAAAGCAGAAGAGCAAGGTGAACCCAGTGGACGAATTTCAGTTTATATAGCACGCAACAGATGGTGCCCAGTAAAGGATGGGTTACAGGGACCTGTGAAGGGACCATCATGAAAAAGGATGATGGGGTAAAATATGTCCCAAACAGTGAAAAACAGTAACTGCAAAGGAGTCTAAGGTGGAGCAATGGGGCTGGGGGGACAAGTGGCTTCCGCAGCTTTTAGTAAGAAAGGGAAGCTACGTGACTCCTGAGGATTTCTGACTTGACAGAGGTGACTTTCCATGTGTGGTGAGGTCAAACCTGAGTCAAAGCCAAATTACCTTTTGCCACAGTTGAGAAAGGGGTTGAGCTAACCCCTGATTGTAGGGGTCCCTCACGTTTATTTCTTGAAGCAGAAGAATTGTTTTTGAGTGTGGGAAATTAAGAGACCCTGCCAGGGGCAGACGCTGCCTGATGCAGGGAGGGGGCACAACCCTGCATAGCTCCCTGATAGGAGCAAAAATAGTCATCCTCCAAAAATAAACAGGGAGCAGGAATGAGGCAGGAGCTGCAGTCCCAAAATACCAGCTTTCTTCAGCAAAGGGAGCACAGGAGGGCAGAGGGACAGGCAGGGAGCGTGAAACGCAGGAAACAGCCTCCTTATATGGGCTCATCCGCAGGGGACAGAGCTCAGTCGACTGGAATGACCATGTCACAGAATGTGAAGCCTTCAGGGGCCAAAGTGAATGGAGTTTTCTGATCTTTAAATGATTCCCCGAGATTCTTAAGATGCCAAACCAGAGAAGAGGCTACAGTGCCAAAAAAGGAGCATTTTGAAGTCAGTTGATCTGGACACACCCAGAGCCCAGGAAAAAGGGGAAAAACACACCACATATGGGCGTGCATGCCCACATAAACATCCTTATTCCCATTACACATACCCCTACCTCAAAAACCCACTCCCTCCCACATGGATCCTTTCCAGCAAAAAACCTTCCTCTCCTCACACCATCCCTCTGATAGCCAGCAGGCTGTCCCAACACACAGGCTCACAACTCCTTGCAAAGGTGTATGAAGTTAGATAAATGTCACTAAAGAACCTGGGCCATAAGTCTGCGGGAAAATGCGTGATCTCCAGGGCATTCCAATGCACCTGCAACTTAATTCCCTCAGCATCAAAATGAGCCTTCAGATCAAAGCCTCCCAAGTGGGGCAGTCCAGAGAGTGATGAGAATGACTGCCCCAGTCTTTGCACAGGGCACGACTCCATGGCATTTAGGGGGTTGATTCCAATTTATTACCGATGTTATAACATCTTCCCATTGATTGTACACACGAGGCAACACTGAACGTCTGTCAGACTCTGACAAACCCCTCACACCTACAGGTCTTTTATTCCTCTTGCAATAAATCAGGTAATTCTTTTTGAACTGCCTACAGGAGCACTAGCAACAGGAAAGGCAATGTTCACTGTCAGCTGAGGATAAACAGCTTTTCTTTGTTAGTTGTCTGGAAAGCGCCACGTGCACTTTTGTCAAGTAAATAAACTTACCTTCATATACTTTCACATTTCAAAAACCTCAGCATAATTTACAATTGAGAATGCAATGTCGTGCATTGCCATAACATGGTGACAGGTAAGGATCCTGCAGTAGCAAGCAAGAGCTGGAGGCAGAAAGTGGGAAGAACATCAACCCCAGAGGGAGCAGAGCAGAAACAGAGGACATTGTTCTTCTGTAAGGAAGAAAATGTGCTAAGCACAACTTTTTTGCAAAAAAGACTGGCGCTTTAAATGATCAGAACTTGTTGATACCTATGTGTTATATCTTGGGCAAGATGCTTATATAAGTTTCCAAATGCAAACCTAAGCTAGATACCCAAACGGTTTGGTGTTCCACCAGCTCCTGACTACAACTCTCAGGTCTTGCTGCTCAGTCTCTTTCACAGCATTAACCAACTACTTGCTTGCTGGGGTTTGCTCTTCCACTAGCTTTTGTCAGTTAAGTACCTCCAGAAGATTTTCTCTACCTTAGTTTCTGCAGATAGTCCTCTTTTTCAGGGAACATTGCCATGGTCTGAGCTTTTATTTTATTATTTCTCAGAAATTCAGTTCACCATTTTTGTGATGGCACTTTTCTAGTGTTTCTTAGGCCACCTTCCTTACCAACACTTTCATACTACCACTATTTTATCTCTCCCTTTGAAAAATGACTGGCCTGAATTCCATCTTGCCTGCATTAAAGTAGAAACTCTACCTTCTTCTTTATCTGTAGTCAGGGCCTTCCTTATTACACAGATGTAGAATTCTGATTTGGCTTCCCCATTAAGGCAGAAATTTCCAAGCTACTTGTCAGATCATGTCTGCAGTTTTGAAAGTGCTAGCTGAATGTTGCCTCCCTCATGGAATCAACTATCCTGTGTGTCTCTGGATTCTGAGGGTCCAGCAAAGTTTCTTTTAGGACCTACCACAGCACAGGCAGATTACAAACACGGTGGGTCCCTCAGATTCTCAGGTAGGTCTGGAAATATGGATTAATTTACCTTCAACAGCATGACAACTCCTTTGAAACAGCAAGCACTCTGTGCAGGGAAGCAGGGACTCAAATGACATTGACAGCATGCAACAGAGGACACATAATTTTTCTATCACATAATACAACTCCTAAAATGCATTGGATCTATGTTCTGTCCAATATACAAACATGGTGAGATTTTATACAGTATGTGGGTCCCTTGTTTTTATCCAATATTGACCATGGAGCAGAAAGAAAGAAGTATAGCCAGTTTTGACCTTCCTCTTTTCCAGCAAGTTGCATGAGGAGAAGCAAATCTCCACAAACAGACCTGATGAATTAGTTTTGACTGCTGCCAATTAAGGAGCTGAAAGTCTAATAGTCTCATTGCTTCCAAGCAGCCATATAACACTAATAATCTATACTGATCTCTGAGCATATATGATATCAAAAAGGCCTCAATTTCCAGATCTATACAAGCCTCAGCTTTTTGCAAAGAACAACCCATCTCTGCTAGCCCTCTTTATCACGTCCACAGATGGTTCAAGTAGTGCATCTAATTTTAATGAATACCCTCCATGGACTTCTGCATCATGTCTTAAACAACTAACAGAAAATACTGGATTGCCATTTCATCCAAAAACTGTCCTCCTTCATGGTCACCGACCCTCCTTTACTAGGGAAAGTACTATTGAGACAGAAAAGGTTCTTAGGGTGCTTCAAATATTCTCTGTCATCTATCACAGCAGGTAAATAAGCAGTTCATATTGTTAAACAGCTATGAAGAATTTGTTCCCTAAACCAGTGGTCAGCTATCCAGTCAGCTTACAGGTGCACCCACTAGGAAAGCTGTCACACTGCAGCATTTGGCACCTTAACCTGTCTCAAGAGTTACTGCTTTCCCCTGCATGAAAACAGCGAAGCAGCACACCACAATCTGATTCTCTGAGCAAGGCGTTAGCAGGTCGAATCATCTCACAACCTACAGTTACAGGGAAGTGCCCCTCCAGCCCTCCTAGGCTGGAGCTTCTTGCAGTTTGCTACTACCTTGTGCCACATACTGTGAGACGTGTTCCTACTCATCTCTAACACTTCTACAGTTCTTTTGTTGCCTTTTCCACTCAAAGCATGAATAGAAGTGTGGGGAAGAAAAGGAAAAGCTTTAAATATATTTATGTTCGATGGGATTGTCCCTCACCAAAGGATATCAAGCCTTCAGCAAGGTAGCCAAGCAGGGAAGATACTACTTGAAAGGCTGGGAAACATGGCTGACTAGAAATGCTATTTCAGTAGATGTCATCAAAAGGCTTGTAGATAAGCTCAGAAAGCTGAAAATAACTGTCCCGCTGGCCAGCCACTTGGGGTGCTCAGGACAGAAGGAGCACAAGGCCTTGGGGAGCTCCTGGTCAGGCAGTGCTGGGGCTCACACGGGGGAAGTTGGCCTAATTAGGGAACAAAAGTTCAGCTGCATTTTTGAGATTCCTCCTGGAGAATCTGGCCAACTTCCAGCTGAGCAGTCCCCAGGAACA
Source organism: Coracias cyanogaster (assembly GCA_033124195.1). Classification (NCBI taxonomy): domain Eukaryota; kingdom Metazoa; phylum Chordata; class Aves; order Coraciiformes; family Coraciidae; genus Coracias; species Coracias cyanogaster. The sequence goes on along the minus strand of JAVSBS010002709.1, from coordinate 10,694 downwards.
GTCTGGGAGTCCAGCATTTCTACAAGCAACTAGAAGACCACTGGAAAAAAGAAGCAATCTCTGTAAAATGGAAGCAAGTAAAAAGCCAGTGCTTCCTTGGATGCTGGTTCCCTTTGGTGGAGGGTGTTTGTCAGCATAATCCAAGAATCCAAACAGATGACAGAAATTCTGGGACAAGGAGGGACAAATTCAGCTCAGCCCAGGACAAACATGTGAATGGGAGGGCATTCACAACATGTAAAAGCTACAGGAAATTCTGCCTCAGAACCCTCCCAGGTTCTCAGAGATGCCAGTTGCTTCAAGAGCTGTCTACTGCCAGTCCACCCCACTCCCAATTGCATGCCTAGGAAGGCAAAACCCTGGCAACACGCCATATACAAAATAAAGCTAGCCCCTGGTGAGGGCTCTTCTACAAGCTGAAGATCACAGGGAAGAACAGGATGCTAGAGAAAAACAATGCAGTCAGACTATAAAGTCTTTGGGAATAGGAAATTTTTGTCTCAGCCACACAGCAACGCTTTCTAGATCTTATGGCAATGCAAGCTGTAGATACAAAAAGGGCTGTAAGGGTCTCTGCATTACAATTATACACGACTTCTTAGGTCATAAACTCTCTGAACTAGAGTGGCTGGACTGTGCCTAAACCACTGGGATTATTTTTACACAAATAAGGTCCCCAGTAAGCACCCTGCTGAGTGCAGCCAGTTCTGGGATCCTCAGTCACATGCTCTAAGTTTCAGGGGATGTGGGGAAGACCACCTGGGGGGGGGATGCTGCACAGATCCAGACCAGAAAATGGAATGAGAGTTTGGAGCTGGGTGCCAACCACTGTGCAAGGGTAAGAACTGGGTCAGGAAAATACCGCTCTGATTAAAGGCCCTGATCATATCAAGCCCCAGGCCACGTCTACACCACAGGTGCAGACACACCTGCAAGCAGGATCGGTGTGAGTCAGCTTCAGTCTGGAAAAGGTCTAGCTTTAGGTATTTCTGGTAACCGAGCTGGTACCTCCCCAGGTAGCGTGCAAGTTGCTTCTCACCAGGGGATCTCTGCATCATTTTGCACTGTATTTCATGATGCAAATAACTCAATCCTGCTGAACCGGGAACCTAGCAATTTAAGTCCACAATTGGCTTCACATTTCAGATTTTTGTGACAGTTGTTCTTCCAACAAACATTCATTGAAAACAGTTGTTCTGGACACGTTGTCTTAACCTAAAAAGCAACAGCCCACTTTTCCACTCGAATTGTTTTAAAAGCACTGACAACTAGAACTACAGAAGGACTTGTTTGCCCCCTCTGAAAAGGTCAGATCCTCAAATGCTCTTTCCAATTGTTGCTTAAAGCATGTTGTCACTCAGACTTTGAGGGATATAGAGCCACAGAGGTCAGCATCCACCTAGCTAAGAGTCCGAAATCAGATACTCTCCCTGCTTTAGTCCATGAAGGACCCTAAGACTACCTATGGCATGTCTACCAAAACACAGCTAGGGAATGAGGTCCCAGGTAGACTCATTAGGACTGGAACATCTTCCTGCTCAAATGTTGTTGCCTTCAGTTTGAAAGCCCTTCCCTGTGGCCCTGCTCCACTGCTGAAGGCTAGAAAACACAGGACAGGGATCAGGATTGCTCACTTCTAGTGCAGAGACATGAGCTCCCAGAGGTCTCAGCATGGGGCCAAAACTCCATGGAAGGACAGGGTTTCAGACACACTGCAGTCCTCAACCACTCTTTACCTTCTTAATAGATCCACAGGCCCATCCTGATATTGTCCACATACTACATAGGCACCTAATACAGGCTGTGGATTTTGCTATGAGGACAAGGCATCTACATCCCCTGGTGGATCTGCATTGAGGAAATCCCCACAGTTCTCCTGCATAAAGCCTTAGCCCTACTTTCAGACAGGGACTAAAGCAAACTAGAGGAGGGAATTCTCCAGTGCCCCAAAGCAAATTTGGGGCAAAGCCAAGAAGTGAACCCAGCAAAATCTTGGCTCGCAGCCACGTTCATACTCCTCCTGCCTAGTCTGCCCTTGCAAATTAACAGAGTTATGATACACCCTTTATTATACCATTGATCAGCCTTGCAGACTTTGGCTAAATGTCCCACGCAGCCTTGGAAGGTGCAGCCAAAGGAGTGATTCAACTGGCAAAAATTCAGATCCAAGATGAGTGGTTTTCCAGGGGATGCAAAACAATTCTCAGTGCAGGCAGATGGCTGGAGGGCAGAACTTCAGCAGGTACGTTCACACCCACAGCCCAGATGGGGCCGTTTTCTAGTATTCAGGCAGCCACAAAGTATCTTCAATGCAGCAAGAGGAAAGGGACCAAATCCAGGAAGAGTTCAGATTGTAACACTCAGCACAGCCCAAAGGGAGTTCAGAGAAGGGTTACATGAGCCATCAGGGGGATGAAGGGGCCAACTTCGGACAAATGATTCAAGAAGCCAAGTATTTCAGCTTGGCCAGCAATGACTAAGGGAGGGATATACTGCAACAAGTTTTGGATCACACTTTACGATATAAAGTTCCACTAACATAACTGGTTTGGAGGAGACTTATGATACAACTAACAGAAGTTTCTAAGCATATAGTATTATAAATTACAAGCAGCTTACTGATTAGTTAGATTTCTCAACACTCAGTTAACCGTTTTGTTACCCTTCATAGGCATCTACAAATGGAAAAATACTGTGAAGTGTAACTGATGCCTAAGAGCATAAGCCTGAATAAAGGGTGCAGGAATTAGCCAAACAAGAGGGGTTTCAAAGCAGGGATCACTTCATACTAAGGAAAATCTGTTTGCCAGGCACCATTGCATAACATTCCTGAAGCAACAATTGTTCATGTGGAAGAGTTTCATCAGTTTAGTTATTTTAATGAAATTTAGCAGCCAGGAGCAAGAAAGCGCCTGTGGCATATGACTAGACACCACTCAGTACAGCAGATCTTGGGAATCAATTATTGAGGGCACTGTATGGAGGTGGAATTAGTTCTAGGGAAATGACTATAAGGACTGGTTCCGAGGGGCATGGGGGTTGAGGGAGTTTAGATCAATTATCAGGAAAAATTTATATTGGATAACCAGTCCCCAAAACTATATCATCAGTGGGAGGTCTCTTTGCCTGTTAAATGGAAAAGTGCTCTGGGCATAGTCCTGAACCATCCACCACTGACAAATAAACCCAGTGGATCTTTCCTACAATATCATCTCTAGCACTACCAAGAGAAAGATGAGCTAATCTGAATAGTTTTGACTCCTTGTGATGAGCATACCCTTCTGAGGCCAAAATTAATGAGATGGGTGATACGGGTTTCTTTTCTGGGCTTTAAATTTAACAAATGAATCTACTATGCTACCAGTACTGGGCCGGTGCTTCAGCAGAAGGAATTAAGAGTACAGGAGAGCATGTTTTAATAGTCCAACATATACAGAGAGCAACTCTAGCCAAACTAACAAATCCTAACTCTGGGAAAAACTAGGCAATACCAATCCCATGGCTAGGAAGAGTGCAAGAGAATCAGCCCAAAGACTTTAACAGGTACGGACATACAGTTCTCAGGTTGTTCTGAACAGCACCACCCTGGCTTCTAATGCACAATGAATGCTGAGATGTATTTTAGCTTTGCTGCAAGATGAGAAAGGATATGTGTATTCCTTTTCCCTGTATAACAGGAGCCTGTAAGAAGCACTACGAACACATTAGCACTCCAGTGCTGGTGCAACAAAAAGAAAAGACTCATAAAAAATACAACGGCACACATGCTTGCTACTACCGGCTGGCCTTCTCCTCTAGGGCACAAGCAAGACTTCATAATTGCTGAGGACAAGTTTTTATGTTACGGGAGCAAGTTAACCATCCTGGACAGCAAATCTAGGCTGTCAGGTTTTGTACTCTGTCAGTTAATTGCTGCCCTGACTTTTAAATGAAAATAGAGTATCCTTCCAACAGCCACATATACATCTGTGACCTCAGAATAAGATGCAGCAGCTATTAAGAGGAGCTGTTACAAAGATAATTTAAAAACCTGTGAGCAATAGGGACAGCAGATGCAGGAAAGGCAGTGCATCTGAGGCAAACTTTGTATTACTCTCCAGTACAAAAGTCCTCTCTTAAGGTAGTCTCCAGACACAGTAATAGGTTAGTCCTACTAGTTCCCTTCAGAGAAGCCAGCATCTACCTAGAAAGCCTCTAGTCTTACATGGTCAACCTTTTCCTCTGGGTCTTCATCCTAGAAGGATCAGGAGGGAAAAAGAGAGAAAGAAGTTAAAAGGAAGAACTATGGAAGCCTGCACAGAATAGACTGAAGATTGAGATGAACGGCTGTCCTCAGCACATGCTTTGCTACGTTATTCACTTGAATGAAGTACAAAGTTATCTCACCATTGTAAGATTTTTATATCCAGAGTCACTTATGCGTATATCAACTGTGATACTATAAAGCAGGTTTGATTGCTGGCAAAAACTTTAGTATGAAAAGCATACTAAAGAAAAAAAACAAACAAAACAAAAAAAAAAAACAAACTACAAATGCAAGTGAGAAGAGACTTAGTTCCTGCTCCCTATAAGCATAAGAAAATCCAAATTATTCAGGTGTGTAGGACTCTAGAAAGATTTCTAAAAATAGGCTCAGCAACCATGCCAGAGACCAGAAAAGATGCTGGACCCATCATAGTCGGGGCTAGATACTGTAGCAGGCTGCAGCCCCTTTTTCAGGAGCTATTGTTTCTCAAGGCAACCTCAGAACCTCCGTTGGGAGCAGCAGCTGTAGCAGATTGTGTAAGATAAGTCTAGCTGACAAAAGTGTAAGCTTTAATAGATGAACTTTAGCTAACCCTATAGTATAAGGGAGTAGCTTGGTTATGGGGTAGACGAGTAACTCATGTAAATAGCCAGTTAAACATTGTGAAAGTTGCAAACTGGTCAAGAACATTTCTGATGAGCAGACTGCCAGCACCAACAGTGAAAACAACTCGTTGTTAGACACCAAATGTAAGGAGGCAATTAACGACCCAGTAACTTCTACGCTGTCCTCAAAATGACAATGTTCAGAATCACTCATGGAGAGAATCTAGGGTATTGCATGGCCCTGGACCAGGATGCACAGGATGGCTGTAAACACTACACTAACCCACCTGACTTTTCTTCTGGACTGCATCATCTCTCCTATGGAACAGGGAAGCCACATGATTAATAAACTGCAGATATCTTTGATTAAAGTGGCTTGGTATCTGAGTCTACTTAGTGTCTGTGGTCTCATGTAACACTATAGCTGGATCTGGTGTCATCTGGTCTTATGGTCGTACCATGAGAGGAGCCGAGGGAGGCTACATGCAGGTTAGGGCAGCTGGGGTACAGAAATGTCTGTATCAGTGTGCAGCATAAATAAAATCAGATTTGCCCAACTGGAAAAATCTATTGGAAGGGTGTGATCTGTCAGCCAGGGATGACTTGCTCCCACAGCCAAGAGCAGAAAGGCTTCCGCAAATCCCAACAAGACCGAAGCTCCTCTGGATGTATACAGAGCCTAAGTGGTACAGGATTCACAGTAGCACGGAAGGAAATCCAGCTGGACAACACATGTTGGAAAAGCATTTAAATAACCAGTTCTTTTAGCAATCTTCCACGTGGATTCACCCTCAGCAATTGATTTGCTGTTGTTTATTCACTTGGGTTAGATAACCAAGTCCTGGATGTCAGCCTAAAGAATCACTGCCAGGAGTGTTTGTAAGCTGGGGGGTAGAAGTCAAAATAGCTGCTTTGCAAAATTCACCTGTGGGAACATCCTTCCAACAGGCAGTGGAGGTGGCCCAAGCTTTGTCTGTCTACATGAATCTATCCTGAATAAGGTATTTTTTACAGCACTTTTAAACTATCACCCAAGGACCACAACTACATAGGCAAGCTTACCAATATCAGGTAGGGCAAGAGAAGAACATACTTTCAGAAGTGAAAGCACAGAGACTCTCTTCAGGCTTTTCTGAACTGCAGGGAAGAGGACCAGAAAGGAACCTAGATGATTTGGGGGCAAACCCTGTAATAAAGTGAAAGTGATCTTGTCCAGTCTGTGTGGCGATATTCTCCTGTGTGGAGATAGCCTGGAAAACCCTCATCCTTTAGGCTGACATATTGCCTATTAAAGCAGTCTCCATTCAAAAGATCTACAAAGTGCTGACAGAGAGACACCGACAACATCATATTGAGCTTGTAAGAGGTAGAAACCAGCAAAATCTTGAACAAGGTCCCAAGGGAATCCCTTCCCTGTAGGATGAAGAGACAACAGACTGCAGAAGCAAGCTAACATTACAGCATTTTTGCATACTGATTTCATACAGAACAGCAAAGAGTTCACTCTTGCCAAGAGGAGACACAGAAAAGGAAAAATTTGCTGATACATTTTTGAAGGGAAAAAAAAAAAAAAAAAAAGGCTTTTCCACTCAGCTTTCCAAATCAATCTCCTCAAGAGCTCCAAATCAGGCCAAACAGCTTCTTTTGGTCAACGTCATCAAGCCAGTCCTCAGGTGGTTTGAAGCAGTGTTAGAGCCAAGAAAAAGGTTTTACTTCTGTTCTGCAAGTGTCCAGAAGTCCTGGTAGGATGGGATAGCAAAGATCTTCAACAGATCTCATTATGAGATCTGCATCTCCCATTACACAAATAACATGACCAGCTTGAGTTTGTCCCATTTTGTCAGCAACTTGATAGCATCAAGATGAGCAAAAAGTAACACATCAAGCCAGGGGATAAGAAAGGCTTTCCAATGGAACAAAGGGTACCCCGCTGAAAATGAATGTTTGAAATGCAGAGTTCTGGCATGCAGCAAGCAGATTTATCTCTAGGAATTCCCATTTACAGCATATTCCCCTGGGTGCCCAAGAAGGGCTCGCCGATTTGCCAAGGAGATCTAAAAGCCAGGAGGATGTACAGCCACTGCTGCAGGAGGATGCTGACTGCATCAATTACAGCAAATAATCATGTTCCTTCTCGCCTCATGAAATAATACACAGCTGCCGTGTTGTGTGTTAGTACTTGTACTTCCGAAAAGGCAGGAATGCTCTCTATCTGCAATGGCAAGCTGTAGGCTTTGTGACCCTTAGTGAGCCCCTTGAGGAGACAGAGGTCTAAATCTGAAGGTAATGCAGAGACTTCCAGACAGAAATAGGAATTACTAAATGGAGTTTTGGGCAGAGCAATTACAGATACACCGCTGTAGTTAAGGAACTTACTGTGGGAGATATATACACGCAACAGGCATTGGAAAGATACTAAGAGACTGTTTGCATAGAGCTTGGGGGAAATACATTAGGCCACAAGGCACAAGAAATGGTGGTTTTGCCCTAGGGAAGGAGGCTTTAACAACACATTTGTGAGAGAAGAGACACAGCTGAGATGTACGATTGTTTAGAGTCTCCTTCAGAAGACAGAGTCTAGGACAAGGAGAGATCAGTAGTAATCTGGCAAGATCTATGCTCCAAGTCAGGTGATTTGCCTATTGACTTCAAAACAGAGATCTTTTTAATTATGTTAAAGGAGTTGTTCACCTCTCAAAGTGAATTTCCTTGTAATAAGCCCAGATGTTGAAGGAGGGATAGACAGGTACTTTTTGCTTCCTTCAAGCAAGCTGCTCTGACCAGAAAACACTTCCTGGATGGTTCTCAGTGTTGTGAAAAGACCAGAACAATACCACAAATGGTATGTTCATACCAGAAACTTGAGCTGGATGGAAACTGAGTCAACTGATATGGAATTAATGAAAAAAAAGTCAAGGTGAATCTTAAAACAGTTTTAAAACTCTGAGGAACTACCAAGGGCAGAATCACCATCTTGAATGCACGTGAAGGTGTGAATATGGCAAAGGTTTAAGACAAACCCCTTTGACTTCAAAATCAGCAAGAATAAAACCTCCTATGCTGAAGTTAATTACATGGGGCCTCCTTCACTACTGCCAGTTCCAGAAAAAGCACTGGGATTTTTTTTTAATCTTGCAGTTCTTTTGGGAAGATGACCAGATGGCTGAATGAGACATGCATTGTAACAGCTGGCCCCACCACCTGAAGGCAAGCCAAGGCCAAGCTTCCAGAAGAGTAAAAGGTGATTGCCAATCTATGGTGAAGGATAAAACAATATTAGTTCTACTAAATGCTCACTCTGGTATCAAATATGATCATGTATAAGAAACCTCAAATTCTGGAGCAAAGGAAAAGGCTGAGGATTATTTATAGTGGTTTTTGTCTCTTCACCAGTAGCTCCAAGGTTTTCACTTAACAGCAACATTTAGCAACAAAGAACTATCTGAAGGGAGACTATTGACACAAATGTTTCTTCCTGGTGGTTAAGATCCAGTAATAACATATTTGAATCTTTTCAGGTGTGGAAGGCCTCACCCTTCTGCTGCTATGCTCACTGCTTCCAAACAGAAGATGGCAACTATTTTTTAGTCCTCTCCAGAGGTGCCCAAGGCCTGCAGCCTTTATGACCTCTTCCTTACTATAATGACTACGATGTGAGACACCAAGTACAACTGCAGTTACGTTACTGTCAGGCAGCTGTACCCCTACATAACACACTGGTCTCTTTCTAACCAGGGCATTGGTCCATGAACTAGGTAGGATGGCCAGTTCCAGTAAGAGAACAATCTAAGAGTGAGCCACCCTAATCTGGAGGCTAGCCAACGATTACGCCCACTTGAATCACCACCTGGTTTCTTTAATACTTTCTCTACCTATGAGGGCCATGATTATTTCAATTTCTTAAATTACACCTTCTGCCAACTCATGGAATCCCTGCTCAACTCCTATAGCACATCCAAGGAGTAGAGAATGCATAGGTGGGAGATAATTCTATTATGCCTAAAAGGAGAAAAGAGCATAAGTTCTCCAGGAAAAAAAGCAACCTGTTCTACAAGGCATTATTGTAAGCTAAACCATAACACTGTATTTTCAACAGCATTGCAGGGACTCCAAGGAAATATTCCCCACAAAACCATGTCAGCACAAATGGCTGGGACACAACTACTCAGTGTAATAGGAGAGTTTTGTCATGGCACAGAGGATCGGGGAGTAGCCACTCACCAGACAGAGCGTCCCAGGGCTCTGAGCACAGTAGCTTGAAGCACAGTGGGTGCCATGGTAGCCAGCAGGCCAAAGGGGGTTTGTAATTTAAAAAGAACCCCAGAATATGTTATGCTAGAGACCACGACTGGCATTGCAAAAAGCTGAGTATCATCCCATTTAAACAAATATCACTGTCAATAAGGTGGAAGACTGATGACCCTTTTGTCCACCTGAAGGTGTCAGGGAGCAAAATCTGTATGTCATTTCTTGACAGGTGCTCCCTCCAGCAGGAGATGCCCATGGAGAAGCTATGCTAACACCAGAGAGCAAACTTCCAGGGAGAATTTGAGCATTCTGCAGCGCTAAGCAAGAAAGTGAATTGAAATTCACTAAGGAATCATCTTCCTGGCTATTAGAGGATGTTGCCTCACTCTCCTGTGAAAGAGGGGCTCCAGACCATCTTCTACTTTTTGAAGATGTACTGACAGAACAGACTCTGAACAAAGTTTTTCTCCAAAGCCAAGTGGGAACTGAGTTTGCATATTTTTATCCACAAGACAAAGTCTCAGATGCAGTACACTTGGCCTCTAGCATGACCTTTGTAGCCTGTGCATGGAGGAAAGGAAAAAGTGTCACTATACAAACTTGATACTCAAATACGGTTTTCTGGCTCTAGCAAAATCAAAGTGCAAAAGTAAGGCATCTGCTTACCTGGAGTCTTGTCTTGCTACCACAGACGGTGGCGCAACTGATAATAAAATGATGTGCCTGCTCATATTTTAATTCCCATGGAAGATATGCATGTACAGGAGGGAGAGGCCCCAAGCCCTGTTGGATGCTGCTCTCCATACCTCACACATGACAAACTGTAGGCCCAGATATGACCCTGTGTGAAAACTACACATTATGGAGAGGGCAACAGCAGGAAAGGGACAGGGCAATCACACAGGTCCCAGCTCAAAGGACAAACTTCAAAGGACAGAGCACACCATGTGGGAAAGAAATCTCAAAAGAAACAAAGAACCCTTCACTGCAAACAGCAGCAGGATTACAGACAGGTTCTCCTGACAGGACACCCACCTCTCCAAGAGAAGCAGACGGAGAATTCTTCCTGCTGAGATTTTCATCTGGAAAGAAGTCCTGGAGGGCTCGACGGCCCATCTTTAGTACCTGTAGTGCAGGGGGAACGTGAAGGAGCAGAGGGCACACGGTTACTGACAAAAGCTGCTTCAGCGCAGGGGGGAATGCGAGCAACAGCTCTGCAGTTACACTGTGCCCTGCGCTGTGCCTCTTTCCCCTCAACAGCGCAGAGCGTAACCAGCCACAGGTGTTAACCCCTGCAGCCGCCTCCCAGCCCGTCCGGCCTAACCCGCGGGCCGCGCAGCCCTTCCCGCGGCACGGCGTCCCACAGAGCCTCGCCCCGCGGCGCTGCCCGCGGAAAGCCGGCGCAGGCCTCCAGGAGCCGGACGATACCATTTCGAAAGCTGCCTCCCCCCGAGCGCGGCGCCGAGGTTGCCCCGGCCGCGCTCGTCCGGCGGTTACAGCCCCCGAAGCCTCTGCTCAGAGAGGCCGGGGCTCGGCGCGGGCCGAGGTCCAGGCCCGGCCCTGAGGCGGCCGCTCGCGCCCAGCCGCCGCTAACG
>JAVSBS010002708.1:0-14087 GCA_033124195.1 Coracias cyanogaster | reverse complement strand
GATACTTGAGAAAGCAGGTATCCTGGAGATGGATAGGTAGGCAGTAAGGTTAGTTGTCTGGGTAACCTGCCTTTATAGTGCTCCCACATCCTTCTCAAAACTGAAATTGCAATAGATGGGACACGCTTGGTCTCTAGCCTGGCAAGAAAGACTGCATTAAAATGTTCTTACAGAGAGCTGCAGAAGTTTTGCTTTTAAGCATTGTTAATTTCTCATCAGAATAAATTCAGAGGAAATAATTGCTTGTAGAGCAGAACAAAATTCCTTAGATGTGCTGTCACTAGGTGGACAACTATTTTGATGTTTTGCATCATTCCGCTGGATTCTGGTTTTGCTTTCATACCAACATCCGCAGTGTGACTGACACAGGGACTGAAAGCGGGGGGTGTTCAAACCCGCGTACTCCTACTCCTGGTCTTGCAGGAACATCAGGTTTAATCTGACAAACTGTCTCTCAGCTTTTCTCATCTAGTGACCTTTTCATATCCTCTTAAATTCATATTACAGTTGTTTGTCGTCCCAGAAATTGGCTGGCTGTAGATTGGGAACTTTGCTGGGGTATTGGTTGTCATCTGAATGCTTGAAAAGGTGCTGGTGTGTAATAGCTGTGGGTGTTGGTAAGTGGTTGTCTTGATCGCAAGCGGTTAGAGCACAGGCCTGGAGCTCCACAAACAGGCCCTAGGGGAGAGCCGGGGAGCGTTTAGGCTGGGCCAGCAGGCGAGCTGAGAGTTCCTGGTGCCTCTTCCTGATGATACACAGATCAAAGCCACTTGGTGAAGAGAAGGGGATGGGCCCTAACTAAAATAGGGAAACGAATGGAAATACTGTTAACCTGAGAAACTGGAAGACAGATTGGTGAGCTGACTGTGGTTTCCTCTCCTCACCCCCACAAGACTAATGGAGGTGAAAGTCTTTCCACAAAGGTTTGATGTTGGGTTTCTCTGCTCTGTCCTCACAAAGCTCTGTTTTTGAAAATGTTCCTTGGTTGAAAGGAAGGGGAAATACAATTGTTTTGTTTTCCTAGCAGTATAGTAATGGATAGGATGTATTGCTTATCACTGACTTACTTGGAAGCCATTGCATTTTCCTAAACACAACATGATCTAAAGGTTGCAATAGAAACTAATGGCAACATTAAATTAAATTTCTGTATTTCTTCGCACGTAGCACCAGCCTTTCTGGACAATCTTTGGTCCGTTCTGTTAGAATTTCTCCATCAGAAGAGTTATTTAAAGTTGCTGAGCACCAGTGGCTATGAGTAAATAAACACCTTTTGAGGTTAATTATGCTTGCCTGTAAATGGACTAGACTTTATCTCAAAGCACAAGGAGAGCAAAAATTGATCACTCTTAGCTGTCAAGAAGTAACTTTTCCTAAAAGGTTGAGTTGATGTGAACTTTTTTCCACCCTTGAATTTCATTAAAATCTAGTTGTACACCTGTTGACCTCGGTTTAAAAGGATTTAAGCTGCATTTTTGTAGAAGGAAAAGGTTTCATTTCATAAGGGGAGGTTTAATTTCATACACCAAGTTGAAGTGCCTAGAAGACACCTACTGTCTTATCTCATTACTGTAGGCTTCCGTGGCATTGGTGGGAAGAAATAGTTGCTTCGGATAAGGCATGTAACCTATTTTGGACTAGTCTGTAAAGCAGTAATAGATCCTACTCTAAATATGTTAGTTCTGACTGCCTCTTTAACGTGTTATCTTACAAGAGCTGTGCTTACTGCTGAAAGACAAAGTTAATTTTAAATTATATACTGCATGTGAAGAAAGTTCAGTGATGGAAATTGCCACCCACTCTGTACTTGCTTTTCCTCTTTCACTGTATTTAAAAGAGAAAAATGGAAGTAATTTCCCCCTTTTCCACTGCCTATAAGTGCATTTTGTCTCTTCCAGGTGATAACACTGTGGAGTAGCAATTCTTAATAGGCTGTCAATTATGAGAGGTGTGTGTTAGCTGAAAATGTGAATCCTGGTTTGACCCGATTCCCTTGATTCTTCCCTTACTTATGATAGAAACTTTCCATCCTGTAAAAAACCAAACCCACAAAGGCAGGCTCCTGATCTAATCCAGGTTGGCTTTGCTCTCTACTTCCATTCAGGGGCCTTTCCCCCATCGCCAGATCTCCAGTTTGGAGTCTCACACTACCTGGGTCATGCCCACCTCACGAGACCAGGACATGGCGTTTTCTCCCCTGATACATGGCAGCGTTCTTGAGTGGCACCTTTTTACCTCTTTTTCCATCTTCTTCATAAACGAGGTGGTAACGGACAGCGCAGGGTTTCCGCTGATGGTCAGGTCCATCGGGCAAGGCTGGGTTTTGTATTTGGTAGCTGATCTTGCACATCTGTTGAAACAATGAGTATTCACCTGGCTTGCTTTCACGGAGCAATAGAAATCCTAGGCCTGCCTGGCAGGGTATTTTTCTTTGAATGCAGGTTTCTTCAAACTTTTCATAAAACTAGTTTTGCTTAATTGTGCATTTCCTTCTACTTGGCCTTTTTTCTTCAGTGTAAGATGTTAATAATATTTCTTTTAATTCTGCAACTCAAGCATCAGGCACTCGTACCATCTGATGGTCAAAGAGTTTTACTGTCTTACATTTTCATGAAGGTCAGGAGCTAGGTCACGGTGTGGTTTTGAAACCCACTTAATTGATAGGCTTTGATTATTTCTATTTGTAGTTCTCTCCTCACCCAACCACACTGGAGGGCAAAAATCAAAGCTGAGTCCTCGTGCACATATTCAAACCAGGTATATGTGTCCCCTGTTCTTTCCCAGTAACTGGCCTTCATGTTTCTTAGCAAGACCCACTCAACAACAACAAACCAAACAAAGAAAACACCTACATTTTGGTCAAATATATTATTGTACAGTTTCAGACTGAAGCAGCCTTGAAATCTTCCCATCATGTGAATGTTTTTCAGATTCCTGCCTAAACCCGACCTGCACACACTTGTCTGAATTTGATATCTGCTGTTGCTACAAGTAATAATTGAGATTGTTGTGGCGAAAGAGAATACAGCAATAGCTCACGTTCCTCTTTGTCCTTCTCATGCGCATTTATTCAGTTGCACTTATGTGCTGCTGGTCTCGGTTTCCCTTGGGCTACTGGTGCCTTTCTTTTTTCTCCTTATTTTTTGCACAGATATGAGGGAGTGGGAAAGTGACTCTAAAAACAAAATTACCGTGAGGCTCCCAGACAGGTGTACAACATGAAGGACAAAGTCCAGGCTATTTTGAAAAGTGGTTGGACTTGAAGGTAATTGAGTCCTTCTAACCTGCTTTGGCCCAACCAAAACTGCGTTTGCCTGTGCCATGGTTAAGTTCTATCCAATATGTTGCTAAATTACATTTACATACTGCTGTAAATTTGTTTTTGTTCTGGGAGTTAAACAAGCATGGAAAATGGGGTTCAGAATATAAACTGGCTAACTTTAAAAGCTGTATTTGTTTCCCATTTTATTCAGCTCTTCTGGATTTTGTTTAATGTGAGACTGAAAATATGAAACTAATGCAGTAGTGGCACAAAATACTCATGGGCTAGTGTTTGTCATGCTGGATATTTAAGGATCATTTGAAATGTGATACAACAAACATGTTTGGTTTGAGCTTGCTATGCTTCCTTATCCACATCTAAATCTGTTGATATAGTCAGACACATCTGGACAAATAACTCCCCTTTCCTTTATGTCTTGACATGTTGTAATATGGAAGTATGAGCTGGGCAAGCTACGTAGTCAAATGCTCCAGTCAGAGCTGCAAGTTCATAAGTAGGTGAAGCTGTTACAGATTAAACACTGATTTATCAACATATACTGTATATTTAACGTGTAGCCGTTCAGAAAGGTAAGATAAAACCATCTGTCAGTATTGGCTATAATTTAGTACCTACTTGGGCCAAAGTCCGCGCAAATATTGGTGTTCACAACAGCTGTTTATGTATCTAAACTGTCACTCAAATCTATGAAAAGTTACAGAGCTAATTACTACGAAGTCAGGATGTCATTTCTGCCCAGGACTCGGGGGGTGTGGAGGTTTAAAGGTCCAGAAGCCAACTTTGCTCCCGTCTTTCCAGTGGTTTGTGGCATCTCAGCCTCTTTCAGCTGGGTGGGATAAGCAGAGAAAGTGTCATCAGTAATGACCCGTGCCAAGTGACAAAGGGTGTTAAAGAACAGACGCCTTGAGGCCTTCATGTAGTACAGCCCTGCTTTTGATAGAATTATATTCTTCTCTGAGATGTTAATTAGACTGTTAACTCCGCCTTTTGGTAAAAGGAATAGATGTGCTGTGTTCAGCTGAGATGTGATCTGATCCGTGACTCTTTAGAGGAAGCATGGGCTTTTGGAACCCTAACGATGAGAAATCTCTAAGGAAGTGGAACGTATTCTGGTTCATACAACGTCCAGACTGGCTGAACCACCTCCCTGAGCTGTGCCCAAGGCAAGGGGAGCGTCCTCTATAGGACACAGAAGTCAATATTCTCCCGCTCAACGAAGGACGAAGCACTGAAAACACCCTTACAAAAAACATTTCTGTCAAGTCAGTAATTTTTTTACTGTTTTGTAGGCATGTAAACAGTGAAGATTAAGTATTTTGGAATCATGTTTGTTGTCAGAAGCACGTTGGTCATGAGATGTAGCCTTGTGCTAAGCTGAAAGCCAATACAACAGCTTTGTTATTTGGTGCGTGGGGTTTGCCGTGATACGAGAGCACCGGCTGAATCCAGCAAGCGGTGCCAGAAGATGGAGGTGGTTGAGCAAGAGCTGGTGGGCACAAGGAAGGCAGAAGAGCCAAGGCTGCTACTCCAGAGTTATCCCGGACACTACAATTACTTGTGCAACATTGGATTTCAAAGTAGCAACTGGTCATTTAATACGCAGAGGTGGAGTAACTGATGAGACTTGCTGGAGTGGAGATTTCTGTGTGTTTTAAAATGGAACTGACTTCTAAGTTAAGAAGTGCTGTCTTGAGCTCATTTAGCCTAACACGCTGCTAAAAATGGTAGGAAAGATCCTATTTAGGGAGAACATGCAAACCTGGCTGCTTTCTGAGGTCTGCTTCCCTCACATGCCCGCCAACCTCCCAATCCAGTATTTGGAGATCTGGAATTCTTTGTAGCTACTTCATTTATGGGAATGGGTAATCTGTGTGCTCTTTTTTAATAAAAAAAATAGAGTTGCAACTTTCTACGTCTTTTTCCTAATTTGTATAAAGAAACCATTTTCTCTGCATTTCTTTTCTCTTATGCCAGAGCAAATGGGATTCTGTGACCTCCTTTCAAGCATTCAGTACCAACTGGTGTAGACACGCCTCTGGACTGCTGAGCCCTCCAAAAAATGCAGCTTTAAAATACGATGTTGACTGATGCAAAATCAAAGTATTAAGAGTTTCCCCCAATAAATTATTTTTGGGTCTTGACTTCATGTTCATGTAACATAAACTCCCAATGCCATAAATGCTTGTTTTAATTGTGTTTGTTAAAATAGTGCCTATTCTTTAAGTGTACTTCAGTACAGAAAACTGGAGAATGGTTTGTAAAGTACTTGCATTCTTGGATCAGATGATTTTATTAAGCATTTCCAGTGATTCTTCATATAGGGCTAAAGTCCCACGTGCGTGCAGGTGTAAATGTAGAGGAGACTGAACATGTGACAACATCTTGTTCAATATTGTTTTGTGAGCTGCAGTCCTAGGGTGACACATTTGCGCTAGATGAATGGCAGCTGATCTTTCACACTTTCAAATCCAGGCACTTGTATTTAATAACCATAATTTGTTCACTATGTGGTGTGTTCCAGGCTCGTGATTCAGATTTTACCTCTTGATTTTCCCCCTGGTTTTGTATTAGGTATGTTGAGCACGTGTTGGCAGCTGGGAACTCACTGTTCTGCTCCTGCTCTCATTTTTCCTGTGCGCTACAACTTCATGCAGAGTCCTGCCCTGACGTTACCAAACCATGTCCTTGTAATCTCACATCAGCAAAGCTGAAATAGCAAAGAATGGTTATGTACTGTGAAAGAATATATTGAAGGAGCAGTCATAAATGTATTCGAGGATCCTGTGTCTAATTTCCCTGTTTTCATAGAGAATGAGCCATTATAGACGTTTGGATGAAACAGACACTATTTTTAAAAAATCAAAGTAAGACAAAGGGGGATGGGGGTATTTTAGTTCTTAGCCTTCAAATCAGAATCATTTTTTCTCCTCACAGTTTTAGGGAGAACAATGTGTTAATGCATCTCCTGTGCTCCTGTACTTTGTTTGCAAGCTGACTTTATGCAGTGCCTTAAAATGGAATATTTAAGTGCATGAAATATGAAACTGCCAGCTGGAAAACCCAGAAGAGACCCAGCAGGTCTGGCAGCCTTTTTAATACTCTCCCAAGACTAGACTGAGGAAAAGAGGCTCGTGCAGCCGATGGATTCAATGGAATGATTGAGTCAGTACATGGAGGGTCTTGGGAGGCAAAATTTTTCGCATGGCTGTCTGGATACATACATTTCTTTTCTCGTTGTTTTAGCAATGCCTATACACAGCGCATGGTCCCAGCCACGCAGGACTCTTCTAATCTTTCAGTAGGTTTGCTTCAGTAAATATGCTAAGTGAAGCTTGTGTAAAGCACAACCTTGACTTTTCCAACCACTGCGGAATTAGTAGGTTGCGGTTTAACTTGAACACATACTTTATCAAATAGGAGCACAATAAATGGAATTTTAAACAAGTTCATAACCTCTAAACCTCTACATTTATTTTCTTTTTCAGTTCAGACAAGAAACACAGTTCCTTTTAGAATGATGTTAACCAACCATAATGATTCTGTGATTCTGTAATCTTGGAGCAAGAAGATTCTAGAGTCTAAGAATACCCATGGTGTAATAATTTTTCCATATAAATTCTAGGTTTTGTCTCCAAACAGGAGCTTAATCTTTTTGAGAACTGCAGTTTTACACGCAGACTCATCCATCTACGCTGTACTTGTCTTCAGCATCTGCAAGACAGGCCAGTTCAGTGCAGAAGACTACACAAGAAGTAATTAGGTAGTTTTTAAGTGAAGAAAAGTCTGCAGTTGTAACACTTAAATGAAGTTTGACCACAGGTTAATGAGTCGCCCCCATGGAGAAGAGAGACCTTTGGGTGGATAACCTAAGAGCAGCCTCCCAGTACCCATGAGGAGGTCATCAAGAGGACAGAGTGAGGCTCTGTACGTGGTGGGAGGGTAAGAAACAACTGGTGAAAGTTGAAACGAGAGGATCAGAACGGGTAAGAGGAAGAATGTTTTTACCATGAAGACAGACAAGCTGTGGAACAGGTTGCCCAGAGAGGTTATACAGTCTCCAGACCTCATATCTGATCCTGTTTTGAGCAGGAGGTTGATCTAGATGACCTTCTGAGATTGCTCCGACCTCAAACTTCCTTTGATCCTGTTCATGTGAAATCGTGTTTATTTTAATTTATTGGAAAACTGAAACCAACTAATGGTGAGCTTTGTATCAGTAACGTATATTGTCTCTTCCTTCTTTAAATCCTAACAACAGTTGTTTGCCAGCATTTTGTGATCTTTTTTGTCCTGGAAAAGCAGTACAGTTAGAACTTTGGCAGCTCTTCTCCTGGAATAGCTGGGGGGAGGAGAGGGGAGAAGTGGAAGTGTAATCCAAGTCAGACTTAACTTCCTCCATTTTTCTAATGGAAGTGCGTGTCCTGAAGATACCTCATGACCTGGGAATTCTTTGAGCTAATGGTGACTGTTATCTCTAAAGCCCATTCTACTGCAGCATGTCTTTCACTGGGAATTCCAAATGTAAAGAGTGCAGTTGCTCTTCTGTTGTTTGGTTGGAGCATTTTGAGTATTTGTGCTGTGGGACTGAGGACTGTGTGTTTTCTAGATGACAGCTTTTAAGCCACAGTAATTTTTTAATAAATATACGAATTTTGCTCTGTGGCATTTTTTAAGCAAAATTGTTGCACTTACATCTACTTGTTGTGGATTCCACTTTGATCTGCCGTTCATTATAATGCCAGAATCCGTTACTTGTTCAGCTCAAAGAACTATTTTTCAAGTCATCTTTTTTTTCCCTCTTTTAACAAGCAGTGCTTTGTGGGGTGCAAAAAAATACCTGTTTTTTTTTCTTCTGCCACACTTGGTGACAAATACTGCTGTGACTCCTGAGAGTATTGATGGCATCCTGGAGTAGATTTTTTTTTTTTGTAAACCTTGGTTATATTTTGCCATTTATCATAAGTATTACTTAAAATCTCATAATATACAGGAATATGCTTATGAAACAATTCAATTTTTCCAATTGTTATGTTGTGTTGATATGCTTAATGGAAAGTGGTCATTTAATTCTTAAGAATCCTTTATTTGAGACTTGATTTAAAGCCTGGACAAGTTTTGGAGAGGTTTGCAACTGTTCTTGGTGAGCCCTTAGGCCTGTAGCTCAGAATAAAGGTGGCTGGATGTTCTTGCGATTCTTTTCCTGCCAAGTATTTTTGAACTGGTTTACTGCTAATGAAGTGTCAAGACAGAAAAGGTCACTGCTTCCCTTTGGAAAATATTGTAAAATGTGAAACTGCATCTGTTTTTTCTATTTTATGGTAGGTTTGAAGCTATTCTCCCTTCCAGGTTCTGGCCATATTTCAAACCTACTGTTTAGGATAGAAGTACAGGCAATATCTGCGTGGCTGTGTCCCATTTCTTTCTCGGTTTGTAGAATTTTAAAAGACACACAACCTGCCTTCTGCTCTTTTCCTCATGCACTAGGATGATTTGACCCTCACTGCTAAGCTTTATGGTAAAGAAGTATTATACCATGGAGATATCCACAAGCATTGAAAATATTGGACAATCAACTGTTATCTGAAGCTTATTCTGCTTTTTTTGGGGTCAGTTGTCTTAGCCTGGCCCAGCTTCCCTTCTCTGTACTTTCCGTGAACATGCAGAGCACCCCACGGTAGCTGTTCCTTGGGATACGTGTGTATCTCAAAGCAGATTGAAAAAAAATCACATTTGAAGCTTTATTTAATTACAAGGCATTTAGAGGCGGGATTGTGAATGAGAGGCTGCCCGCCAGAGCTGGTGCTCTTTGAAAATAATGTAACTGGGTTTTTTAGGAAGAAAGGATGCTTGTTAACACAATGCTGACGTACGTAAAGTAACTCTTCTTGCAGTCCAGTTCTTACAAGAATTTATAACCAGCAGCAGTGAGAACATGGTATCGTAGATTAATTCCCCCCCCACCCCCCAGTTAGTTTTTAAATCAAATTCTCTGGTGCTAGGTTATAGTTACCTTTACTTTGACTAAAAGCTGAGGGTAATTCTTTTTACCAAATGCAAATGTTAAGTAGAAAAGAGCTGTTTTAAAATACTGTCGATGTTTTATAGCAATGACTATAAACTGGGAACTGCTTGATGTTACTTTTTTTATGTTGAGTTGCAAAAAATTTGGAGCGACAAGCAGGGACATCGTAAAGCTAATGTTTGTTGTCTCCTGCCAAGAGCGTGTTCCTTTCCCAGTGCAGGGAACTAAGTGATCCACGTTTACTCTTAAATCAGAATCTGATGTTATTTGCTTTAAATAACTATATTAAAAAAAACCCCTTTGGCTAATAATTGCTACCAGTCAAGAACAATCCTACCTCGGTCCATCTCCAGAGCTGTCAGTAGTTTTGGGGATCTTGGCTTTTAACGTGTATTTTCTAGAGAGAAGTGTGAGTTGCAGCGTTGTGCTCGAGCAGCTGGATCTAGGTGCAGGAGGGTCTAGACCTGTGAGGCAGCAGAGGTGGTGTGTGATCACTGATCGCCCCAGGCTCCCTGTTCACTTGATTCTTTCATATCTGTGGAAGAAAAAGGTGAGAAAAAATACACCTCATTAAGATTGCTGGGATTGATACATTAATCTCTTCCCAATGTATTTCAACTTTATTATTTAAATGTGCTGAAATAAAGGAAGAACACTTTTTGCCAGTGATGTTACTAATACCATTCCCTCTTCCTGCAGTGCTACTATTTTTAAGCAATAACATGTTTATATATAGCAGCTTTCATCTGAGGATGTTAGCTGCAACTTGTAGTAAACATCTGAGTTGACAAGCTCACCCTGTGCCCCCCATGTCCTTTACTTTTGGGGCGGAAGAAAGGAAATGATGAATTCAGGTGCATAGTTCCTGCTTCTCCCTGACCTGGGGGATGGAAACAGTTCTCTTTCTTCTTGTCACGTTAATTTCTAAGGCCTTAGGTTGTAAAGAGGCTATTTCATTGTTAACGAGTAAATGTTAAGACAGAGGAGGATGAAATATGATCTCGGGATCTTTATTTCCTTTCCTCTTCATGCGAATGGAAATAGATCGTTCACTAGTTTTGGTTAAAAGATGATTATGAGTTGATGTCAAATAACTTTCTTTCCAGTCACCTGCCTTTAGTTTTTATTTAGCCATCTTAGCAGAAATACTGCAAAGTACGGTGTGATTAAAAAGCCGTGTACTTAACAAGTTGTTTGCGTGTTCTTTTTGAGAGGAGTGTGAATTGAATAGCAAAGTACTGGCTTGTTTACTTATTAATGCTGATAGTAAGAGGATGAACAGAAACTTACTCGGTTACTGCTTCTGTAAATTAGCAGCCTAATTGGGGGGCTTATAGAGGTTTTGGAGTTTCCGTTGCTTGGGTTGTTTTCAGATGAGTATTGAAGGTAGGCTTGTGTCAAACTTCTTGCTCCCGTAGTGTTTGCTTCTGTTCTGAAGACGACAGTCTGGACTGCAGCCGACTACAAGTGCTCTGACACCTTCAGATTTTAACCTGGTGCCCTAAAAATTTTCTAACTATGAAAAGCTTCTGTGTAATTGTTCAGAAACACTTTTACTGTATTGTTTTAAGGCACAGTTTTCTTGGATGCTTAATTCCTTTAAACATTGAAAGGAAAACAGGTGTAGTGAAGGACAGGTTGTGATACTGGCGTGTGTCGTGACTGTAAACAGCTAAATATAAAGCTGAGCTTTCTGAGACAAGCAGCTTCTTTTTGGAAATGGGAAAATTGTCACATCATTGAAATGAGTGAATTATCTGTGAGACTGTAATTGTGGTTTATGGCTTGGTTAATGAGGTGAAGAATACAGTGTGGATCTAAAATTTTAGTGTGTCTCTTTCACTCTGAATAGGCAATCTGTGCTTTTCAAACAGATGGCTTTTATTGCAGTAATTAAGTGTGATGGAAAAGACTGGAATTTGGAAAGTGATGATTATTCTGCAAGGGCGAGCAGAAGGCAAATACGCCTGTCCCATAACCTGACTTCCGTGCTTACATATCAAAAGACACAGTCCAGTTTTACTGCAAAGAGTTTATAGCTTTGCAGCGTGACGTTGAAAACATGGGGCTTCATTTTCAAAGCTTATTTGAATTTTGAATCCACAGCTTGCCGGGGGTCCATTTGCTGTGAGCAAGAAATGAATGGAATTGGAACTTGTCAAATATCCTTAAAACAGGACAAATATGTTCTGAAGAGAAACATTAGACCCTCATGTGTATATGAGAAGCTGGATAGCTGAGGAAGCTTGAAGTGGGAAGTGATGGGACCATTGAATTCTCATCACGCCGATGAGAAAACAGTTCTTGGCACTCTCTGAAACCTAAAACTGTGTTTTCAAAGTGCAGTCACTAGTCTTGGAGCCTGAAGGATGTTTTCAGTGGACTCTGTTAAATACAGACCCACTGAATATTTCTTTGTAGACACTTAATTCATACAGAATGGTTTGGGTTAGAAGGGACCTTTGAAGGTCATCTAGTGCAACCTCCCTGCAGGGAGCTGGCTTAGAATTAATGATGATTGGCATAGAAACAGACAGCGGGAAGGAGAAACCAGTATGTGTCTGAGCTAACTCTTCCTGAATGGTTAATTTAGACAAACTGATGCACTGAGTGATCGCTGGAGAAGACGTTCAACATAGAAATCTCTGGAAGGCGGTCAGGCCATGGAGGCAGGGGATTTGGAATGGTGGTGCTGGTATTATTATTATCATTATTTTGAAGTAGTTGGATTCTGTTTTAATTAACTATGAAAGCTTCTAATCTGACATCAATTATCTACAAGGAACAACATGCCTTAAACTTTAAAGACAGGACACATCAAGAAGAATAAGGGAAACCAATGAAACTAGTTCTTCAGTGTTTATGAGCTAAAATGTAACGGAGTACCAGGCTCAGAGATGAATAATGTATTCTGTACTGTCTCAGGTATTAAAAGGGTTGTTTTTAGGAGCATTTCTAAGACAAATATACCACTGAATAAAACCTTTCAGTGCCACACTGGTAAAGCACAGCTCTGAAGAATCTAGTCTTAAGGTTCTTGGTTTTTTTCCCCTGTTTTTCTTTCTTCCCTCTCTTATAACTTACTGAAGTTGAAACAGAGCCAAATCAAATACGGAACAAGCTCCAAACCATGAAAATCTTAGGCTAACATCCAATTCCTGTGAAGAATTTTAAGGGGCATATCTGGATTTTATTCAGTGTCATATTTTCAAGATATGACCAGTGGCTGGGCACCCATTGCGTCAAATTTTGTTCGAGTGAGTCAGTGTGATTTTCAGTGCTGCAGCGCTAAACGACTGGCTGTGAGCCACACCACAGGTCACTGCATCTCAGTTATCAAACCAGAGAGAAAAGATTTTTGGTGTAAAAAATGTTGTCTTTGGTGGAACACAACGTACACGACTGAAGGATTCTATGCTGAAGAGACCCAGCACAAAACCCAGAAACTTTGATACACTGCTGTAAGCTTCAAGAGAAGCAGAAATTCACAGGAAGCCTTAAAAGGATCAGTGTGCTCAGTGAGGTGATAGCGTGGCAGTGGCTGCAGAGCACCAGTGCTGAGTACAGCTTCCTAGTTCCTGCAGTTGTTACCAAACAGCTGCATGATTTTGGGGAATCTTACTACGTTCCTGGGTTCAATTATATTTCTTTCAGTTTTTAATCTGTTAACTTTGTGTTTGAGGAGGACAAAATCCGTTACCAATCAATTAGATTGAAGCAATCCAAACCCCGCAGCAAGGACAGTGACTTGTTTCAGGTTCTTTAACTTGTGGCTTTAGGTAAATAATTTATATTAAAAAACATCCATGTGAAAGTATTAAGCACTGGGAGGTTTTTCTGGTTTATTTGAAAGTTGAACTTTTTTGGATTTAGCAGCCTTTTTCTTTACTTGTGTAGAGATACATTTTAGTTGCATATCCAAACAATGCTATTCTGTCTTACTAAATGAGTGAATAATGTGCTGGAAGGACATTTGATTTCTACAACAGCACAATCCACATCTGTTGGTCTCATTGTCATGGTTTCGTGCTGTTCCTGATGATTCATGGCAAAAGGCGTTTTGTTTTGATTCTTAATCAATGGCAAATGCTAATTGCAGAGATGCTCAGGTTATATCATCAACTGCTTCTAGCTGTATAATAGCTGAAGAATAACAAAGTTTCTGAATCCATCTCCCCTTCAAAAATCTTTTGAGAAGCCCATAAGGTGCTTTCATAAACAGCAGCTGGTAATCCTAATTTTCAGACTTATATTGTGCATGTCATATAAAAAAAAGTTGTATTTTGTATGATGTGTGTGGCTAAACATGAGCGACTTGCAGTAGTTTATGGTCTGTGGTACAAAGCACAGTGCCAGGTCTATTCAGCTGTGTATCCTCTAGCCATGCAATACTCATTGTCTATGCCTGGTATGTCTTTTAGCAGAATGATGGATGTCCCTTCACTGCAGGGGATGTGTCAGTGTTGGCTAAACATGGTCTGTGCCTCTTCATTAACTGTAGATAAACTAGTGGAGGTATTTCACCCTGCGGGAAAGAGGATGCTGGAGTGAGTTATATAGTGTTATGTGAGGTATGTTCTGCGGGTTTTATATTTTCCAGAATTTCTGAAATCATAGAATCATTCAGGTTGGAAAAGACCTCTAGGATCATCAAGTCCAGCCTTTGTCCAACATCTCCCTAACCCCTAGACCATGTCTCAAAGTGCCACATCTACCCGTTTGTTGAACACCTCCAGGGATGGTGACTCCACCACCTCCCTGGCCACCCTGTTCCACTGCCTG
>JAVSBS010002707.1:0-23105 GCA_033124195.1 Coracias cyanogaster | reverse complement strand
TCCCCATCGGTATATGGGGGGGGCTCCATGGATGGGGACCTCAGGGTCTCTTTGGAGCAGGGAAATTCCTCCCCAGCAGCCCTAGTCTACCGGAGGGGGAAGAGGGTATGAGCAGGGAAGCAGAGGTGGGATTCTTCCAGATTCTCTGTCGTGTTTCTGTCAGTCTCCACAATTTGGGAACTGAGCCAGCTTCCGGCTCTGTGCTCTGCCAGACATGGGCTGGGTCCAGCCCGTTGCACAGAGGTGCTGTAGGCTCCTTGGAACACCGGCACTTGCAACACAGAGCCCTTCAGAGGGAAAGGACCATGGAGGCTACATGAGAGAGGCCAGAGCTGTTTTAGCAGAGCACAGCATACGGAATTCCCAGCAGCCGCTCTTCCAGGGTGACAAGGGGCTGTTACAAGCATTCAGCTAGAGAAAAGGACCCTGGTGAAGGAGCTGTGCCAAGACAAGTGCTGCCTGAAGTGCTGAGGCCTGGGCCATAGGCCCTGAACCAAAGTTGACCTATGGAAGAACCCAACAACCAAACAATAGATTTTGTAGCAGTAACAGCGGAAGATTTTTTTTTTTCTCTCTCTCTGTCTGGAGGTGTGCTGCAGGGCTGTGGGACCCGATGCCCGGCCTTGCTGAGAGATGTGGCCGAGACCAAAATAGATGGAGGTACTCCTCTGGGTTCCTCCCCAGGCCCTGGTCAGGCTGTGGGCAGAATCCAATAGGGAGGATACCACCAGATGTTCTGCATTTGAACTTCTTAAGGTCATTTATTCAACTAAGGTTGTTTATTGGACTATATGAAAGCTGGACCCTCTTGCAGCAACTTGGGATGCCTCACCTACGTGTGAACGCACTGCGTAGGACTTCCCCATTACCAGGAGAGGTTCTCCAAATCCTCGCTGCAACCAGGGCTCCCCAGAACCTGTGGATCTGGGTGTTGGTAAAGTATTAATAGGGCAACTGGTGACATATCTCTGCAGCCAGGGCTCCCCAGTGACTGTGGGCTATAATTCCTTTACCCTGCTTATTCCCGCTGCTGTAACCGTATAATTGCGATGCTGTATCATCTTGAAATGGACAGCAAAATAAGCCTATGCCTTTTGTGGGTGTCTGTGCTCTTTCTGTTGGCCCTGTCAATCGGCAAAACACCATCTGAGGGGGAACTGGTCAACGGGTTGGAAAATGGCTTAACAGCTGATGGGAAGGTCTTGTGCTGGAACTGCTGGGGAGGCAAGACTTGAGATGCAAACCCCTGCAGAGCTCGGCTTGTGTGACGTGAGGCCTGCTCGTTTATTGCATCTCATGCAGCAAAGGAAGCTTCTTTCAGCTGCTGCTCGGGACAAGCTGTAAGGCGAGCACAGCCCGAGGCAAGGTGTCAAACAGAAAATGCCTCTTCTGAGCCCAGAAAAACTGAGACCTTGACAAGCTACTGTGGAGCCAAACCCAAGGCTGACCACATCTAGAAAGAATGAGCAGCTGGACAGCTTCATTTAACCACATCATCTCAGTGCCTGGACACAGAGTGCCACAGAGAAGTGTCAGGTGTGTCTGTCCCTGCACAGTGACACAGGCTGTGAGCTGCAGTTCAGGACTACCGATAAGACTATCAGGAAAGCTTTGTCCCAAGCCAACTAATCAGCAGAGGAATTCAGATGCAAGTGTCTGTGTCTGAACCTGCTGATAGTCATGCTGATGTAAATCCAGAACAATTCAGTTTATGTCAGTGTATTTTCTTTTTCCGCAATATTATTGCATTCTTAGTATGGCTACAAGCAAGTAGAGGGAATTGTATCACAGAGACACCCGCACAGAGCAGAGAAACAGGCTTGGCTACAGTCAGCAGAGAACAACTTCTAGTGCTGGGGGGCATCCTTGGCTCCTGCTGTCTGTGGAACAGGGAGAGATATTTTGCTGCTGGCCTGGCTGCTTTTACAGTAGACCCTGTCCAGTTGAGTAAGCACAACTTTCCAGTCATGGGGCTGGAAATTCCTCAGAAATTTCTCAGATTTATGTGACCCCACTCCTTGTTTGCTGTATGTGATGCCTCAGTGTTAACGGTAGTGACACAAGATCAGCATTTCATTCTCCCACATGCCGTAATTTAACAAGCAGACAAATAAGAGTCTGTTTATAGCAGATTTAGGACATAGCGGAAGCAGGTTTGGGCTCTATTGTAAGTCAAAACATGAATATTACTGTGCTGGGAGGGAAGAAGCTGCAGGAGGTGATACGGGTTGCAGTCAGCAGGGTTGCTCCAAGGAACTGCAGCTCAGCAGAAGTGGGCACAAAAATAGGATCAATCCTGCTGCCTTTCTGCATTTCACTTGTGCTTATTATTGCAGATGCATCCATAATTGTAGTTTGGTGGTAGTCCTCTTGGCATCCCTCTTTTTCCTCTCAGAGACCGGCATAGTGTGTATCGGTGTGCATAAAGTGAGGGAACCAATTCTGGCCAAAGCTTTTATGCAACTGTATCAGGATTTTGTGGCAAGGTTTTGGTAGCAGGGAGGCTACAGAGGTGGCTTCTGTGAAAAGATGGCAGAAGCTTCCCCCCTGTCCAACAGGGCCAACACCAGATGGCTCCAAGACGGACCTGTCACTGGCCAAGGCCAAGCCCACCAGCAATGTAGCTAGCACCTCTGGAGTAACTTATTTAAGGAAGGAAAAAACCAACACCAACAGCAGCCAGAGAGAGGAGCAAGCGTATGTGAGAGAAACAGCTCTGCAGACACCATAGTCAGTGAAAGAGGGAGAGGAGGTGCTCCAGGCACCGGAGCAGAGATTCCCCTGCAGGCTGTGGTGAAGACCATGGTGAGGCAGGCTGACACCCTGCAGCCCATGGAGGACCCCATGCCAGAGCAGGTGACTGTGCCAAAAGGAGGCTGTGAAACTGTGAAGAGGGCTCCCGGCAGGACCTGGGGACTTGCAGAGAGAAGAGCCCATGCTGGAGTGGGGTTGCTGGCAAGACTTGTGACCCCAGAGCCTTTCGTTGTATTTTCTCTCTACGTCTAGCTGAGCAGGGGAATGACAGAGCAGCTTTGATGGGCACTTGGTGTCCAGCCAAGGTCAACCCCCCACAGCAACACAGGTACAAGTGTTGAATACGTGTGTATCTTTATTAAAGGGTTAAATCATTTTATATAGATACGTGGACTCTTCAAAGTGCTGCCACCTTAGTCTATGTTCTCCAGACCCTGGAAAGGAAAAAGTAACAGCTGTATCTGCATCATTCTCATCACTAACTGCCAAAAGAGCACAGCTGAAAATACAGGTTTTTTAAACTATGCTTAAATACCTAAGACCTAATTAAAAAACATTTAAAAAGCACATTCCCACAGGCAGGCCAGCGGCAGGTACAGAGCGAGCTCTGACAGGAGCAACCCCTGCCCACCTCAGAGGCCACGGGAGCCCCCGCCCAGCGCTCGGGGATGGGGGGCACAGCACATGGCTCCCGCCTCCCTCCCAGCGGGACCTGCCCGATGCCCCGAGCACCTGCCTTGGACACGTAGTACTTGTTGATGCCCGACAACCGCCGGTCTCTCTCCATCAGGGTCCACTGGTAGGGATAGCGGGCGATCCTCTTCTCCTGCGGGCGCGCACAGTGCCGCCTGTTACGGCCCCCGGGGAACGGGCTCCCCGGGGGAAGGGGAATCCCCGGGGGAAGGAGGGGCTCGGGAGGGAAGGGATCCCAGGGGGACGAGGCGGGGCTGGGGGAAAGGGAGGCCCCGGGGGAAGCGGAGCCCCGGTGCCCCGGGCAGGTCCCGCCCCGCGCTGACCTTGCCGCCGTTGCACCAGCGGTGCATGTAGACGGTGGAGAGGCCGGGGATGCTGAGGCAGATGCCCATGATGGCCATGCCGGGCAGGATCTCGTACCACATCCCGCCGGTGCTGCGCTGCCCGTCCCGCTGCCCCGGGCTCCCTGCGGGCACTCCCGGCCTGCCCCGCGCCGCCGTCACTACCGGCAAGCCCGGAAACCGGCTGGGAGAGACAGCGCTGCGGGGGGAGGGCGGGCCTCGGTAGTGCCGGGGCGGGAAGTGAGGCCGGGTCTGCGCCCCAGCCCTCCTGGCGGCGGTCCCGGAGGGCGACCTCGCCGGGTGCGGGCCGTACCGGGAGCCGCGGGCCCTCCCGAGGGCCTGCCGGGAGCCGTAGTCCGGTCGGGGCGCGGGGCCTGCCGGGAGCCGTAGTCCCGTCGGGGCGCGGGGCCTGCCGGGAGCCGTAGTCCCGGCGGGCCCGCGGCGCGGCGGCCGCGGCCCAGGGCGCGGCTCGTGGCCCTTTAAGGCGCAGTCGCGCGAGAGGCGCGGCGGCCAATGGTGGGTCGGGGGCGCGCGGCGCTGTCCCGCGGCCCGGGATGAAGGAGGACAAGGAGAACGCCAGGCCCAAGGAGCGCCGCGGGGCCGGGGCCCTGCTGGGGACGGGGGCGGCCCCGGCGACCGCCACCAGCGCGGATGGCAGGGCCGGCGGCGCCGAGCTCGACCGCCTCGAGCGGCCCAAGGACAAGAAGGAGACGCTCAGCAAGGTGGGGCCTGCGCGCTGCTGGGTCTGGGCTCCCCGCGGTAACGGGCCTGGCGCGGCGGCCGGTGGGGGGAGAGCTGCGGCCGCCTCGGGGAGGAGGAGAAGGAGGAGGAGGAGAAGGGGGGTGCGGCGGCAGCGAGTTATCCCCGGTCGCCGCGGGCCGCCCTAAGCCTTGTCGCCGTGCCGCAGGTGGTGATCCGCCGGCTGCCGCCCAGCCTGACGAAGGAGCAGCTGGAGGAGCACCTCCAGCCCCTGCCCGAGCACGACTACTTCGAGTTCTTCGCCAACGACTCCAGGTAGGGCCGCTGCCCCCCGCCCCCGCGGGCGGCTCCCCAGAGCTGCTGCTGCCGCCGCCAGCCTGGGCTGGCCCCGAGAGGCGCCGCCGCGTCAGCCCGGCTCTCTCGGCCTTGTCTCTCTGCAGCTTGTACCCTCACATGTTCTCGAGAGCCTACATCAACTTTAAAAACCAGGAAGACATAGTCCTCTTCAGGGATCGCTTTGACGGCTATGTTTTTGTCGATCACAAAGGCAAGTGAACAGCGCTCGGTGCATCTTTCCTGGCTGGATTTTAGAGGGATGGGTGTGAGCAGCCTACTGTGCCACTTGGGAGCAGTTTGGTTTTAGCGCCTTAATGTCACCTGGTGTTTCAAGAAACAAAGAAAATGTTGTATGCTTTTGTGGAAACTAACCCATTTATTATGTATATTTCTAAACTAACGTGGTATGTTATGTGTAAAGCCCAATTAAGCATCCATCAGGGTAGTGGTGGTATCAGTATAAAACCAGTTGTTGCATTATGGAGGTTAATACTTGTGCTGTCATACCTGAGTGTAAAGTCTGAGAAGTGAATGTGTGGGTGCTGTCGTTGTCCAAACTAAATGAAGCCGAGGTTAATGGTGCCACCTCCTGCTACTCTCCTCACCTGTTCTATGCCCTTCTAACAGTGTGACTTATTCTTTGGTCAGTTTTAATTCCAGCTGAGTGAATCCTTTTAATTCAAAGGAACAGCTAGTCCAAGTTGTGAAAGTGACTGGAGACCTTAATCTGTAGAAAACAAATATTTTGTTTACTTCGTTGCCTAAACATCCAAGTATTTAGTTGCTGGTTGCCTTTTTTTCTAAATACACATTAGCCATTCAGTGCATGTCATGTTTTTAAATTCTGCATTCCAAAACTGCTTAAGTTGGGTGATATTAAAAGTTATTAGTCTCTCATCGATAGACCTTAACTTTACATATTTAGTAAAAGCTTTAACAAGACTTAAAGCACTGACTTCAGCAGCCTAAGGATTTCACCTTGAATTTTGTTTCAAGTACACGTATTTTACATCTCATACAGTCCGGTGTTTTGTGTGACACAAAGCTCTGTCCACAAGATTCTTATTTAGGAGGGTTGCATGACAAGGTTCTAGTTAACACCCAGATCTTTTAAATAAGCTGGTTTGCAGCGTAACAGCGCACTGGGTTTGCCATACCCGACAGCAGTACTGGATTTATGCAGCCATAAATGTAACATTTTTGTCAGAAGTTTTAAAGCCTGCCTGTAATGTGTTGCATTCTATTGTATTTTGCAAAAAAAAAAAGAGATTTGCCTCAGTTGCATTAATTTAAGTTATTCTCTTCTACTTGCACAGTGGGTGCATAGTCTGTAGGGTGAGGAGGTTGCGTGGTGTGGTGTAGCTGAGCTGGCTGAACTGGCAGTTATGGGCAGTCTTAAATCTAGTAGTTCCTCCTTGTTGTGAGTCTGTGAATTTGCTGTTTTGTTAACACAGCGAGAGTGTTTAGTTCATGAGTTCTGCTGTCTCTAAAATGTTTTTTTTATTAAATGGTTTTCAAAAAATACAAGGAATTTTTTATGCTGTCCAAGTAGTCTCTCCTGGTGTTGCATATCCCTTGTCCGCCTCTAAAGCTGGAAGATAAGCCTCCCAATGTACTCTATTTTATATCTATATCATCTCTGTTTTAATGTCTTTTTCTCTCTCATCTTAACAGGTCAGGAATATGCTGCCATAGTTGAGTTTGCACCTTTCCAAAAAGCTGCAAAAAAGAAGAGTAAGAAAAAAGACGCCAAAACTGGAACTATTGAAGATGGTATAACAGCTAGCTATTTTGTTTTGCATGTGTAGACTTGAAGGTCTTAGCAGTAATTTGAATATCGTATTCTTACTGTGACACTCTAGTTTATCAATAGAATGTTTGCTTAATTATATGTGAAGCTTGTTAGCACTGCTTTGCCAGCTGTATGATTGTTCTGGACAAAGATAATGCAGCAGCTCATTTGAGAGCTGCCAGCTTATGAAAAGGTGACCTATAAAAACATAACTTAAGCAAATCTAACTTAGACTTCCAGCAGTGCACAATACAGATTCTTCTCATGATACAGTATATCTTTTTTTCTCCTTTTCCCTTCTTTCTTTTTTCCCTTTCCCCTCCCCTGTAGATCCAGAGTACAAGAAGTTTTTGGAAAGTTACAGTGCAGATGATGAAAAATTAACCTCCACTCCTGAAACTTTGTTGGAGGAAATAGAGGCAAGAAACAAAGAGCTAATAGGTATGGAAATATATGTACTACAGTCACATTTTCCTAGAGCACAAAGAAATGTATGTGGTGTAATTAGAAGCTGTGATTTCTCAACCTTGAGGAGACTGAATTTTTTTGTGTGTGCTTGCTTGGTGTTTGTTAAACCTTTAGGCTAATATTATTCACTGTATTTTATTTTGTTCCCATGCTCTACATTCTTCTGTAGGTTAAACTTTTACGTGATAACCTTCTTTCCTGTTTTAAGCTGCTAATCAGATGTTTGTTAGCCAGACTAGGCTGTGAAGTGGCTGCGTTTCAGTGAGGTGCAGTGATGTTTAATGCAAAATGCTGTGAGCAGCGATGGTTCATGCAGACCAAAGTGTGTGGTTGGGTGAAACACCACAAAAATGATTAGAGTGTTCTTTTTAAGCATGTTACAGGTATCTTTTTCAGAGCAAGAGAATCTGGGAAAAGCCTAATGCAGACTGAATATCCCTTTACAGATAGGGGTACTGGATATCATATTAGTGTCCTAAAGAACTTTATAGAGTCCTCCTAGTTGCTACTGTTCTGGGATAGAACTGGAATGCTTGTTTCTCTGCTGTGTTACTGTATGTGAGAGGAATAGGCTGGATAATCCATAAGGCTTCTTCATTTCATATAGGGTTTTGCTGTAGCTATTGCAGTATTGCATAAGGCAAATGTAAACAGTTTGTTTTATGTATTCTCTAGCTAAAAAGACTACTCCTTTATTGAACTTCTTGAAAAATAAACAGGTAAGACTTATCTCCAGAATCTTCCTGTCACTTGCAAGTACAATTTGCTCATTTAAAGCAGGGGGTGTGTATATTGCAACGTGTATATTAATATGTTTCTGCCCTTCCTTTTGAAGAAGCAGCTTTTGACCCAACTAACTTGTTAACATCTGTCTCACATATTTTAAACTCCTAGAGCATTGGCCTTTGTAGGAATGGTGGTGCTCTGTGTGCCTTCTGGTCACAGCTAAACATCCCTTTTGGCACTGCCAAACCAGGTTCTTTTTTAATACTTTCATTTCTAACATAGTTATGGCTGAGGTCCATGTAGATGATCTCTCTACTAGCACATAATCTCATTTTAACTTCCAGCGATGGTGAAAATCACAGATTTAATTAGAGCTGGAATGATAAAGACTGAGGCTAATGTTGTTTGGGTTTTTTTTTTTAAGACCACACAAATCAAAGTTTGAGGAAAAAAAAAAGATAAACGCTTCTGTAATGTGTTCGGGTTCACAACAGAACAACAGAGAAAGCAGGACTTCTTTTTTTTTAATAGGGGTGTTTTTGCAGTGAGCGATTTGGTGATGAAATACTTCATCACTTTGTGGCACGGTATCTTGTTAGGCTTAAAGGGATGTTTTCTAATGTGGAAATACACTATTTCTCTTTGCTTTTACACACGCAGAGACTGAGAGAAGAAAAAAGAGAGGAACGCAGGAGGAGAGAATTGGAAAGAAAAAGACAAAGAGAAGAGGAAAGAAGAAAATGGAAAGAGGAGGAGAGAAGGAAGAGAAAAGAAGCAGAAAAACTGAAGAAAGTAGACAGATGCCCAGAAAAAGAAAGAGACAGATCAAAAGAAGAACCAAAGATTAAGGTCTAGAACAGTTCTTTATTATAAGCTGTTACACTCCCTTTCCCCTGTTATTTGTATATCAGTCTCTCAAAATGTGCTTTGAGTATTGTGTGAAGAATCACATGAGTTTGGTGTTAGTAAACTACCATTTTTTTGTAATATGCAATATTAGGCATTGTAAAGGTTTACACGCTGTAATGCTTCATAGTAATATTTAAAGCTTTTGTCATGTGACTGTTGTACATGCCGTGGTAAACAGAATTGTCAACTCACTATGGAATGGAGACTATTTTTAAGCTTTCTAAAGTGGCCTGTTTTAGGAGAAAAATCCTAATCTGTTGTGCAGATTATGCTTACTCATACACTCCAGCTCTTAGAAATACAACAATTTGCAGTAATATTACTTTAATGTTTATTTCTTACTGGACTATGGTTCCTTTGATGCAATTTCGGTGTTGTGCCAGACAATATGTATTAGAGTGAGCTTTTTAGTTGAGACTTCTGTTTCCTTTGTAGCTACTTAAGAAGCCTGAAAAAGATGAAAAAGACTTGGAGAAAAAGGAAAAATCCAAGAAACTGGAAAAAGAATCTCTGAGGGAGGAAAAAAATGCGAGTAGTGCATCTGCCAAACGATCTGATGGGGAGACAAAAGAAGAGAAGGCAAAAAAGTATTCTAGTACTTGCTATAAATATATATATGTATATATAACTTGTTTCCTGATCATACTGAGGCTTGGGCTGCTTTGCCGTGACCATGTTTTGAAATTCCTTTCAAATTATTTCTCTGATAGAAGGCACGGGATGTGTTTCTGTGGCAGTGCACATCCCTGTGATTACCAAAAGCTGTGCGAATTACCTGACAGTTCCTCACTAATGGATAAATACTAAATGTTTTTGCAACTCACTGTAGGAAGTCTGCAAAAGAAGCCTGGGTGTAGGTGACCTGCAACAGGCTGTGAGCGCTGTCCTTGCAGTGAGAGCCTTACAACCGTGGCAAGAGGAGAGGTGTACTCCACTTATAGCCCCCTTAAGCCTTGTAAAAGGTCAGAGTGCAAAGTGTAATTCTCAACAGCCCCGCGATCTGTGCAAGGTTCAGTTCTGCTCTGTGAGAAATAGAGATGAGACAGAGTAATTCAGGTGTTTTCCAAAGCCAGAGGAGACTCAGCCAGCTCTGTGAGTAGGCGGCTAGGAAATGCAGTCAGTGTCGTCTCTGGTTATCATGCATGACTCAGGTCATTACAGCTTCCCAAACGGTCCCAGTGTGTCATCTTCGTATTGCAGATTTACACCAGTATTACATTGATCTCCCGGCTCTGTTTGATGAATCTTTTGAGCTTAATTTTCAGTTTTGTTTTCATACAGATCGGAAGATGAGTGTGTAAAGGACTACAGGGACCGAGATAGAGACTTTGAAAGAGACAGAGAATATGAGAGAGCACAGAGGGAGAAACTGAGACGCCAAGAAGAGGAGCGTCGGAGGCAGAAAGAGCGCTTTGAGAAAGAGAAGGTTTTTAGAAGAAAAGAGGAAGAGGTGAAAAAGGAGAGAGACTTTCTCAGAGAAAAGGGAAAGAAAAGTGATCTTACAGACTTTACCAGCAGCATGGACAAATCTGAGAAAGTAACCAAAGATGATAAAAAAGAGGATACAATTAAGAGAGATCGTATCAGAAACAAGGTGCTGGATTTCTTTAAATTCATGTATTGATTCATAGGGACCAGTTTGTCGGTTTTAGGATAAAAACACTTCAAGGAAAGAAACGTGGTTGCTCTGTTGAAACTCCTCTCCGCTCTGGTGACAAAGTCTGCCATTGTTAGAAAGTTTGCCCATTTGTCCACTAAACTTTGCTAAACTGTTTGTAATTTTTTGTGGTGACTGTATAGGAATTAAGACACCATGGGCGAAATAGTAAAGATACCAATCCCTTTTCATTTGCTGACTTAAGCCATAGGCTGTGTCTTTAAGGTGTCAGTTGAGCATCAGTAATCTACCTGTATCTGCTGATGCTGTACTTGCCTTAAAATACACCTCAGAGTGGGGGTGAGACTGAACAGGTTCCTCTCTAAAAGGGGAACAAGACTGCTACATGCAGAATATGAAATATCTACCGTAGGCTCAAGAAGTAATATCTTGAGTTTAGTTTTACATGCTCTGCAAATCTGTGTTTGCAGCATAAGTGTGCAGGTTTTTCATGTCATTTAAGGCATTATCAGGTACAAATGAAACTCGGGTTTTGAAGAAGCTTTGAAGTTGGCCTCTCTTATGAGAGAGGGCAAAGAACTCGTCTGCACAAATAATTATGTGCAGTGTTCTCTGTGGCTTGAACAGGGGTGTTGCCCTGTAACAGAGACAACCTTGCTTTGAGACAGTTGGTTATGTTGCCACCATGGTGCAATAATTTAACTTAGAACACCTCAAAGCTTGAATCTGAGCCATTTCTAATATCACAGATGCCATAATAACCATAATACAGCATGGGGCTGTGAAAGAGTCTAAATAATTTTGATTTATTTCAGGATCGTCCAGCAATGCAGCTGTACCAGCCAGGAGCCCGAAGCCGAAGCAGATTGTGTCAGTATGAAGACAGTGCTGCAAAGCCCACAGATCAGGGAGCGGATAAGAAATCAGAGAGTGAGACCAGTAATACAAAGGAAGAGGAGTGACTAGCACGCCAGCCTTATGTGTTCTGACTGTCCGTGCAGCCAAAGAGCATGTACTACGCAATCCAGAAGTGCCTTCGCAGCGAAGAAGGAACAAAGGAAGAAAAGGGGGCATTGTGCTGTTGGATGTTTCTGGTTAAAGAACCTCAGTTGTAGATTCGGAATTTGAAATGTGTTCTCATTGTATTTTCAGTTCTTTGAATTTATTTTCCCAGCATCTACCTACAACAGAGAAGAGAATTTTTGCAAAGTAGAAAGACTTTATGGCCTTACGTATAATAAACGAGTCCTGTGGTCAGGAGGAGATGACACCTGGATCTAAAGCCAGAGCTCTACCGTAAAGCGATGGGAGCCAGTGCTGGATGCACTTAAGCAGAGCAAGCTGGAAGCTGCCGGGAGTTAACGCAGGTGTTGCTACGTTGTGTGGTGCTCCTGGCTGAGGCAGAGAGAGCTAAATTACATCAGTCTAGCACCGAGACAGGGCGGCAGGCTGGGGTTGTTGAGGTACCAGTGAGCAGGAGCCTGTCTGGCATTGCCGTAATAGCGTGAGGAAGGGAGAGACCTTCCTCGTCTGTGGTTCTCTGGATAAATAACTAAGTTGGAGTGTATGAATAAGCTGGCTTAATAGGGGAATACTTCTTGACAAATTATGATGTAAAGTCTACCTAGGTTGAAATGCTTATTTTTAATCCGATGCAGCTGGTTTGAGCATCCTCTTCTGTTCCAGCCTTCTCCCTTCTCTAGAGCCTGACCTTGTTTCCCGGCTCCTGCTTCATCTTCCCTCATAACGTCGAGTGTTGTTTTACAGCCCAGAAAGAGACCTCTCCAGTAGCAGCTCCTCCTAAGCTAGCGAATTTTAGCCATAGCTTATTTTGTACTAAAACCAATAAAGTGGCAGAAACTCGTCCTGCCGCCGCCCTCCCTCACTGAGCGACGTCTGCGCGGGGCGGGGCCGCCAGGGGGCGCCGTGCCTGCCTCTCTCGCCGCTTCCGCCCGCCCCTTCCGCCTCTTCCGCCGCCGCCATCGCCGGGAGGCCGCGCAGCTCCGCGCCATGGTGAGACCATCGGCCGCCATCCCCCGCCGTGCCGCCACACCCCGGGCCTTCTCGCCGCTGCCGGTCGCCCGGGGATTCCCGGCAGGCGGGCCGCGCCGGGCGGAGCAGCCGCGGCGGAGCGGGAGGGCCCTGGCTGCAGCTTTCCGCTGGTCGAGGCCTTGCGGCCCCCCGCCGCCTCACCGTGCGCGGCCCTGGGGGCCGGGCCCCTCAGGGTCCTCCCGGCCGCGCTGGCACGGCTGAGCTCCCGCCGTTGGGCCGGGCCCGGCGGAGCTGCCTTGCGAGGCGGGGGCTGTGCGGGGGCTGCCGTGTGCGACTAACGGCTGCTCTCTCTTCCAGTCGTCTCACAAGACGTTCAAGATCAAACGCTTCCTCGCTAAGAAGCAGAAGCAGAACCGGCCCATCCCTCAGTGGATTCGCATGAAAACGGGCAATAAGATCAGGTAATAAGTTCGGCTGTTGCTTTCTGAGGAGCTGCAGCCGCGCAGGCCCTCAGCCAGGCTGCCTGTGCGGGAGGGACCGAAGTGGGAGGCTCGTTGTGTGGGAGGGTTTATGCAAGCAGGAGCGCGGGGCTGTGGCCGTGGGTGCCGTGCAGGCCTGCTGGTGCGGACACAGCTCCGCCAGGTTCTGCGGCCTCCCGTGCCGAGGCAGCCTGGGGCTCCCGTGCCGTGCGTTGCCCTCTGTGGCGGTTCAGTTCATCCCAGTGCTCTGCAAGTATCCACAGCTGTTCTGTGGTGGCACGTCGAAACTGAAAGCATGAATTGTATATGTGGGTAATTTATTCCAGAATATTTACCCTGATAGCCTCGCTGCCTCTGACGTAACCCTTCCCAGCACCTTTGCCCTCTCTCGTAGCTGTCCCTCTGCATTCTTGCCGTTTGGAGGAACTGTCCCTTAGTTGGAGATAGAGCAGGTGGTGCGTAAGGGAGCAAAGGGCTCGTTGTGCCTATGGGAGGTAAAATGGATAGCGTAAGATCCTTGGCACGTGACTGCGGAACTAATTTGCAGTGGTTCCTTTTTATTTGTCTGTTGCGTTTATTTTCAAGCATTGTTTATAGGAAGATGCAGTGAGAGAAGACTGCAGCGTACTGGCTCCGTGAGGCATGCAGGAGGTGGTGTGTAGCTGAGCGCTATGGTTGGAAAGCTTCAGGCAGTACAGTTCAGTCACTTGCACTGTGCAGCTGGCGTTTTATCTCATGTGCTCCTGTTTAGACTTCAACAGGACAGGATTTTTTTTTTCCCAAATCCTTTTATGTCCGCAGTAGTGGGGGAAATGGCAGCAGCAGTGGCTGGCCAGGCAGTGAAATGGCACAGAATTGCCAGGTTCTGTTCCTGTTACCTCTCCTAACTTTTTTCCTTTCTTAGGAAAAGTTGATGTTGTGTGCCCCAAATTGTATCTTTGTCTTCCAGATACCGACTTACAACAGGGTCCTGTTTTAGCTAAGTTGCAGTACTTTGGAATACTTTATCATGGGGGAAAACAGTGACATTTTGTCTGGAGGCGCTTCAGTCATCAGTTTTACCCAAACCACACGCTAAAGCAGGCTGCAATTACAGTGCTTCATTCCGTGGGAGTACTGCCATTGTCCTGCTGAGAGTAACCCTGTTAACACTGTCTTCAGTCTCACCTGTACAGTGGTGAAACCGTTTGTTCTTAACATGGACAAGTCCATACTCATAAAGGAGTATATTTTCCTGGAAGAGGGCCTTTTCCACGCACAGCTCTGCTTTCACATTTTGAACAAAAATTATACTTTTTGTCTTAAGACTATGAACTACATTCTGGAAGTAGTAAGTGTGCTAGTAGGTTAGCAAATGAAGAAAGTAAACAGAGATGGAAATTTTTAAAACGGCACATTTTTTACAATAATCAATACACAGCTGACTGTTCCTGGCAGCTTCTCTCTATAGCACATAAGAAATATTGCAATGCTTTACTGTTGAGCTAATTCAGGGTTGTTTCAGTCTGCCTGGACTGTCAGATGTGTGTGTGTGCTTTGCTCATTGACACTGCTTCTGCCTTAGGTACAACTCCAAAAGGAGACACTGGAGAAGGACCAAACTGGGCTTGTAAGAGAGACTGTCTGCTGGGAACTCTAATGAAGCACCTGTCTTCCTGCGTCAGATTGATACACCCTGTACGCTCTTGGGCGACACTCAAGGGATTCCTTCTGTAGTGCTGCCCTGCCATCCCTAGTGTCTTGTTTTGTTTTATAAGCTAGTCCGGGATATTGATGTTAACAGGGAAGATTTTGAATTGATTTGCATCTGAAACATGAAGACTGTGTTCTATTACTGTTCTTTCTTTCAGGCGTCATCATGAGTATTGACAGTGTACAGGCTTACTAATAAATATCTGTGGAACTGAACGACTTGGTTGAAATTATTTCCTGTATATGTGGTGGGATAGTAACAGAATAAAAACTAACCTTACTATCAGTATGATATAACTGCGTGAGAAGTCTTGTCAGCTCTTTTCAGAAGAGTAGGCTGTGTCTTTCCATGTACTGTAAACCTTTGAGAGCAAAGCGTTGCAATTTCTTAAAGAAAAGCGCTAGAAGTCAGAAGTGATTTTAGAATAGCTAATTCGAAGAAAATAATTAGACAAATCATTAAAAAAAAAAAAACATCTTTTAGAGGCAGGTTTGAAGAAGGCATTACTTAACCCCTGGGAAGACTCAGTTTACTAAGGAGAGTAAACAGCATTGTCAGAATTTGCTGAAGATGTGCCTGTAGCTGCTGCATGTGTTTTTATGGGGCTAGAAAACAAAGCACACTGAAAATGGTCCTCTGGGGTGAAGTGGCTTCCTGTTCATGGTGTGCTGTGGTAGGCGAGGGGCGTCCAAACTAACAAAACCTTTTGCAAAACCAAGTCTATCTCCAGTCACCAGCTTCTCTTACATCACGCTTACATGTTGGATGTGTGTATGTTCCACAAGGCTGGCTTCTGTCCCAGCTGCAGAGTCTCAGCTCTACCCTTGTCTCCCACGTGGCCCTTTTGAACATCCAGGTAGACCATGAGATAAAGTGTGGCCATGCCTGTTGGTCAGTCGGATAACACTGTAAGTGAAAGTCTGAACTAGGTGTTGAACAGTGCAAATGATGGCACTGCGGTACCGGGGAAATGCTGAAATGTTCCATGCCCAGAAGGACTATAAAAGTAGTTGCCCAGGGAGCAAGAATGCAGGGCTGAGAATAACCAGTGATCCTTTTAATACCAAGGCCGCCCATCCTGCGCCTGAGCAGCGGGGACAAAGCTGCCCCTGGATGCCCACCTGTGTTAGCTGCTGGTGGCTCCTCATGAGCCTCAACCGGAGAGGGCCCCTGTGGCTGCAGCACCAGGAGCTGCTCCCAGGTAAGCCATGGGGCAGGGCAGCCCTGGGAGCCTGGGGCTAAGGCCTGGTTGGAGAATCGATGCAGAGGAATAATTGGATGAAAGTTTCACTTGGGAGGTAGGAAAAGGAAGAATACAGCCAGGACAGGATAGATTTATCTCCTACAAAATGCAGTAGTTTTACAGACTGTAGTGTGTAATGTCTGTGTGTTCTCTAGAATATGTAGTAACCTGAGGGGTGGTTGGAGCTCTTGGCTTGACCAAGTTGGTCTTGATGCCAGCCACAGGTGCAGCTTAATTGAAGACATTCTCAGCAGAAGGGTAGTAACTCAAGGTGGTGGTCCAAGGAAGAGTTGGCAGCTATTTAAAAAAGGGGAGAGAGGAAATAAGGGATTAAGTGTCTCACAGTTGGCACTGCAGCTCCCCAACGCTCGCCTTCTCTGTGGGGGCCTGTCAAACAGCACCTGTTTCCCACAGGGAAGCAGCGGACCGGGCTGTGGCTCAGCACCAAGGTCTGCGTGGCGGCTGCTCCTTTGCCTTGTGCAGTGCAGACCTGGGACAGATGCTCTGGTCAGCAGGAAATAATCGAAGGTGTGAGCCTGTTCTCGGATGTGGCTGCGGCAAAGCCCATCCTGACACTACGCGCTGTGAAGTGCTCTGGTGCTGTTTTGGGGGTTCAGCCTGCTGGGTGGCAGCTTCCTGAGGAAGCTTCAGGCTGCCACACCTTCTGCTTTGCTGTTTTTCACGTTGAAGGTAAACAGATTTATCTCCTTTATGTTACAATTCGTAAGAAATAAAGCTGGGCAGCAGCATATGTTGAGCACACGTAAATGCAGAACAAATGCACACCTCGCTCGGAGCTCCTGTCGTCTCTCCCTCTGAAGGTGTGCTGGAGGTTTCTGTGAGCACAGGAGAGCAAGGGTGGGATTATTTAGCAACTTCAGGACACTTAAAAGGTGTCTTCTAGCTTCTTTTCCTGTCTGTTAAGAGTCTAGTTTCTAGTTCGTTATCAGGGGGAAGCAGTAAGTCACTGCAACAGGAAAGCAGCAAACAGCCGTGCCAGAGATGTCTCAACAGAGGTGCCTGTGCTGCAAACACTTCTGTCCCAATGCTTTTTAAATCACTTCTGTGCTCTTCTCTTCGAAGCAAGCGTCCAGGAAATAACAGCAGTGCTGAGGATCGAAGATCAGCTGTGGAGCCCTGCGATCCACCCCCTGCCTCTCCCCATCACCACTGCTGGCAGGGAAAGCTGCTCGCACAGTTCCTCTTTAATTGTGTCTGTGAAGATCTGGCTGAGGAGGAAAAAAGTAATTTCATGGACTTGAGAATGGAAAGAGACTGTTTTCTCCATGGCATATGCGGGAAAGCTTTCCTGAGCAATAGATTGAACCATTTATATGATAGTCTCGCTATTGTGAGCGTTACTGTGCTATTTCTATTAGATGGAAGCAGCTGCTACCGAGGAGCTGCTTTGGAAAACAGCCCCTCATATTATTTTCCCCCTTTTGAATCTACTTTTCAAACTGGACATTAATTGATAGCACAAAGTCAATTTAGTACAAATTAAAACCGGGTTTAAATCAATCTTCTGCAGAATGTTAAGCAACAGAGACACCTCTGGGTTTGAATAATCTCTGTTGTTCCTGTGGCAGCTCTATGGCCTCTCCTTCCCTGTGAGAGTGACAGGGCGATCAGGGATCTCTGCAGAACTGGGCTGACACACAGTAACTGAGACATCAAGAGAAGCATTAAAGGAAAAAAACGAAATACTTTGCATATTCTGGTCCATTAATTTTGGTGTATGCGCTTTTGCAAAGTTAGAGCTAATTGTGTAATTGGCAAATACCTTCTAAACGCGTATTTCCAAACTGTAGGTATGAAAACAAGCCAGGTGAGACAGAGGGGCGGGCTGTGGACACGGCGCAGTGTTTGGGGCAAGCACAAAGAACAGCAGCAGAAAGGGTGCTGCCGTTTGAAGAAGATCCTTGTTTCGCTCTGTGGAGAGGAACCCTTGCAGAGCAGGCAAGGCAGGGCCTGGCCTTGCTGAGTATGTTGTAACACCCCCCAGAGAAGCAGGGCTCTGGTCTCGCTCCTTCTGAAGTGCCCGCCTAATGTGCCTCAGAGCAGAATACACCTTCAAACCCAAGACCACAAGGTGGGGAGAAAAGCTGCCTTTAGGGGGTTTTGGTTTGCTGTCAAGTGGCGGCAAGTATGAAAAATCATTCAGTCATATTTAAGTGTAACATTTTGCCAGTTAAATTTTATTTCCAAATGGAATACTGAAGTGCAGGTTTCCTGGTGAAGCGTGACTAAGCTGCAGGTACAAAAGCCAAGGAAACGGCTCCTTCAAGGAAATTCTCATTAATTCCACTGTTTACTCTGTGTCTTACTCAGAGGAGGATGTAAGAGCAATCCCGCACCCTCTCCCCGACAGCACACTGCTGTGAAAGGGTGACAGAGGACTAATAGGTCAGAAAATACTTTGTCAGACATGCACCCCAACTTGTGTTACCAGAACCAAAGATCACGTGTTTTGACATCCATCCTTTTCATGGAGTTTGTGCTGGTGTGACCAGACTGGTTAGGAGCCAGCCTGCTGTCCCATGGCATGGATGTGGCTAAAGAAGTTCTGGAAGGTGCTATTTTGTAGTCTTTAATCTATTAAAGCATTACAAAAACTGTGTAGATCAGGCTTTAATTCCATTCCCAGTGTCTTGTATGTCTCTGCTGCTGACCTCAGTGATGAAAAAGATATCCAAACACGTCTATGTGTCTACCCAGTCACCTGGACTGGACACTATCCAGTCACTGGATCACTATCTCCTCATCTAGAGGCTGTTCTTCCATGTATCATCCACTGCAGACTGGGTTATTCCGGTGTCCAAGCAGCATTTCAGAGCACAAACTGAATATAAACGGAGTTTGCTCAGGGTCTGTGAAACCCACAGGCTCAAGTTCTCCCTGTATCTTTCTGCATCAAGGTGCAAATTTGTCCGTGCAGACAGCCAGAGATCATCCCGAGTTGCTCAGTTGCCTCTGCAGACCCCCCGGAAAGACAGCTGGGAAGGAACCATGAGTCTCCTCCGCAGCGAGGTGTCTCTGCAAGGGCTGCTGCTCTGCAATGGGGAACAGAAACTCCCTGGTTGCCGTCTGAGAATCACTTCTCAGATGAGACTGCTATTTGAGGGAAATGGTGTCATGCTGCCGAAAAAGAGGAAGGGGCAGTTGTTTTTCTGGAGACATTTTGAAACAGCCCTGGCCTTAAGAAATGTGAAAAGCAAGTTGAAATCAGCTGGGCAGAGCTCCTTTTGGTGAGCAAAACACAAACAGGTGAGCTGAGGCTTTGCCCTGTTAATGCAGTTACCGGTATACACATGCAGGGTTATGCAGCTGTAGGGATGTTTCACAAAGAGTGTCATTTTTGAGCGTGACTCTGGTAGCAACAACTTTTCCATGGTTTTGAGCAATGAATCATCTTTCCTTGCTCCACTCCTGGACTCCAGTCCCCGCAGGAGTCACCACATGCCACACACTGAGCATCCCTCCTGCCTCCAACCCCAGTGGGGCTGAGCGTCTCCAGCTCCCCTGGACAGGGATCCCCAGGGAAGAGCTGCCAGGGGAACTCATCTTGCACTTTGAAGGACTCCTCTGGG
Organism: Coracias cyanogaster; assembly: GCA_033124195.1. Lineage (NCBI taxonomy): Eukaryota > Metazoa > Chordata > Aves > Coraciiformes > Coraciidae > Coracias > Coracias cyanogaster. Next base: position 3,772 of record JAVSBS010002707.1, on the reverse strand, counting down.
ACCGGACTCCTCTGGCAAGCCAGGTACTCCAGCTCCTGCTTTACCGATAAATAGTTTTATCTGTCATAAACCATCAGAAATCCAGAGGAGGTGCATGTGGCAGAGATCTGGGGATCTCACAGAGAGCTGGAAAGTGTTTGTAGTTCAGTGGCGCAGTTTGTCTGTGCCCGCTCTCCCTGCCACCAGAGCTTGTCCATAAAAAAGCGTTGAGGGGGTTGGTACTGAAGCCATGGTTGCTTCTCCATCATCAGCTCAGTGCCAGGCCTTTGGCATTTCAGAGTGTGGTTATGAAATATTTAGTTATATTCTGCCAGGCACCCGAGGCACCATGGCCAGTCCAACCTCACAGCGTTGCTGGGAGCCAGGGCAGTGCTGACAGCCTCGTTTTACAGGTGGGAGAACCAGGTCACCAAGTTCCTGTGTGACCCACCTACAGTCACGAACAAAATCTGCCTGCAGCCTAGGACGGGCAGCCCAAATGTCCACCTCCAGCCCCCAGCATGGGACACCATCTCCCGTGGTGGGTCAGCATCTCCTCACAGGCACACAGGGTGTTAGCAAAGCAGCTCCTGCGGCAGAACCAGCACGTGAGCCCCCACTGTGGAGCTTTGCTGAGCTGTGGCAAGGAGTCCCCATCAGTAGGGGCAGGGGGCAAAACCCCCTCCAGAAAAAGGTGGGTTTTTGGAAGGGCTGTCCCCAGGTAGTGCTCCTGATGGCCATGGTTGCCTCACACTCATACTGGCACAGCCCCAAAAGACCACATGAGACCCAGGGTGGCCACAGTGCCCCCATGCAAGGGTTTAATCCCCACTTGGCCAAAACCTTGAGCGCTGACTCTCATCAAGTTCCCAGCTCCCTGCAGGCTCTTCTCGCTTCTCTTCAGCACAGGTTTACAGGCGAATGGGCCGGGGGAGCTTCAGCGCTTTTGGAAGAAAGCAAATGCTTGACCGACAAAGGCCCAGAAGGATGACAGGCTTGAGGAGTGCTGGGCTTTCCCCTCAGCCCCAGAGTCCACACAGTCCCCCCCTACCCTGGCCTCTCTGGATGACTTACAGTTGTTGTTGGTGTTGTGAGAGCACAACTGGATGAAGTCCTCCTCCAAGGCTCCCGCCAACTCCTTCAGCTCCCTGGAGGTGTCTGCCCTCAGGTACTGCCAAGCCTTGCGCCCATTGTGGTCCCTGCGGCTGGTGTCTGCCCCATAAGCTCCCACCAGCACTTTGATGAGCAGCTCATGTCCCTGCATCGCGGCCAGATGCAAGGGGGTGAGCCCACCGCTGGTTGTGGGGATGTTCACGTTGACAGGATAGCCCTTCTTCTGGGCGTGGGAGATGACCTGGATGAAGTTCTCATAGTGGCCATGCTTGGCAAGCCAGTGGAGAGCAGTGAAGCCTGTCACAAAGTCTTTCCTGGTCAGCAGGCTGGGATCCAGGTCCAGCAGCCTGACAATGTTGTCTGCATCACCCTGGGCCACCGTCAGCAGCCACTCATGCTCCAGGGGATCCAGGGCAAGGGACAGCACTTCAGAGCTCTGCTCAGGCTTCTGCTCTTGGTGCGGCCCTGCAAGGAGACCGCTGCCGTTGGATGTCTTCTGAGCAGTGGCAAACCGCTTGGTGCTGCTGGGCCTGTTGCTCTGCAGGAGGATTTCCTTCAGCTCCTTCCTCCGGGTACTGCTGGGGCCAACGGAGAGCCTGCCGGCAGTCCTACCCCAGCTCCCCGTGCCCTGGCCACCATGGCTGATGCTCCTGTTGGTGTCCATCTTCTGCAGGGGATGGAAACGCTCCCTGCTCCCTGTGGCGGCCGGCCAGAGGTGAGACCTGCGGGCTAAGGTCCCCGTTTGGGGCTGGGCGGCTTCCAGGGAGTTGAACATTCGAGTGATGCCAGCTACACCCTGTGCTGCTGAGCCCTTCTCCCGCTCCTGCTGGGCCATGGCCACGCTCCTCAGCCCGGCGCAGCTCGCAGTTCACACTCCCCAGCTCTCGCCCCACGCTTCCTGCCCTGGTGTTAAGCAAAGGAGGAACTGACTGCGCAGTGGGAGGACACGCCGGGCACGGTGGCAGATCTGTGGCGCTGCCGCACTGCTGGGGTGGTGCCAGCGACCTTTGGTCACACTGTGGCCATGGCTGTGGCCATGCCTGGCACCCAGCCACAAGCCAGCTGACCCCCTGGGCCCCACTCACTTGTGATATCACAGAGCGAGAGTGGGCATGGGTGCAGGGTCCCGGGGAGTGTGCAGAACCACTGGGGCTGGCGGAGATGGGAGGGTCCTGGGCAGCCCAATGCTGGTGTTATAGAAGAAATTTGATCAACTGTATTCTTCTCTCTGACGGTTTCATTTAGCTTTTGTGGCTTAGCATTAGCAGCTAAAGTAGCTGAGGTCTTGGACCGTGAGAGCGACCACAAGAGCTGACCAAGAGTAAACTTATGATAGGAGACAATTCCAAGAGAATGAAGTAACTGTAGAAGGTGGTCAGCCAAGCATAGTGAAAACCAGTCAGAAATTAAGAGACCACGGACTAGAATTAAGTGATTGGACTTGGGGATTGGGTGATGGGTTGAATGAGTAAGAGAGGGGTGAACTGGGGTAGGGGTCTCTCTCTGGAGGTACCCAGCTGAGGCTGTAACCAAATAGCTGATAAAAGACTGATTGGAAACTTCCACTCAGACTGGGCATGGCCAGCCAGATCCTAGGGTCAGACCCTGTGTGAGTAAAGCCATAACACTGGTCCCAGGGATGCTTCCTCTGGCCTCAGCAGCACCTGCCTCACCTTCCCCAAAATTGCCCTACACCATTGCAATGCTTCTCCTTGGTGTCATGCTTAGGAAGGCCAAGGTTACTGCCCCAAGGGGCTGCTTTCCTGGTGGCCAGTGGGTCTCCATGCTGTAAGGAAGGCCCGGCCCTGGGTGGTGATTTGGGTCCCTTGTCACCTGGTGTTTCAGCCTGCGGGCATTTTGGCCTTCCTCTCTTGCTGTGTTTCACTCCCAGCAAGGCTCCCTGCCTGGTGCTGTTGGCAGCTGCAGCCGCCAGCAGTTTGTACCCTCATTGTTTTAGGAATCAGGCCAAATTCCTCTGCTGCAAAAGCCCCCAGTCCTGTTTCTCCCAGGGCCTTTCTCATCCGTGACTCCTCAGACACCCACAGCGTGGCTGAACTTCCACTGGGGCGTTTTGAAGCTGGTCATGGAGCTAAGAGCCACACCAGCCCCTTCAACCCTTTGCCTTCCAGAACCGGACGGGTCACCAGCCCTCAAGGGAGCTTTGTCTTTCTCTAACCATTTGAACCAGCTTTTCTGGGATTCATGGGGAGCCAGCCTCACGCCATAAATCCCACATGACCAGTGGTGAAAACGTAATTGTCCCCTTGCTCCTTTTCTGGCGCTGCCTGGTTTTGTCACTGGCTGTTGGTGGCTTTGGTGGGCTCGGGAGGCAGAGAACTTCACCCACGGAGCCGCGGGATCCCGGGGCGCGGTGTGGAACGCCTGCTGGGCAGCAGCTGGGGAACACAAGGAGGAGAACGAGAATTCGCTTTGGGATGAGGGTGCGGACGGTGCAAATCGAAGCAACATTTAGGGCCGCCCTGGTCACGACCGCGCCGGGAGCGGGCAGGAGCCGGGGAAGGCCGCCGTGGCGAGCAGGGCGGAGCAGGGCGCAGCCGGGCAGCGGCCCGCCGGACAGCCCGCGGGCCCGGCGGGGGAGCCGAGGGCACCAGAGCCGGCGGTCGGAGCCCGTAGGCCGAGGCCCCGCTCCCCGCCGCCGAGCCCTCAGCCCGCCGCGCCC
>JAVSBS010002706.1:19053-36051 GCA_033124195.1 Coracias cyanogaster | reverse complement strand
TTGTGTCAGCATCTTCTCATACTGTTGTAAAGTGCCTTAAGAAATCCTATTTCAGTGCCCTGAATTTTTTTCTTTAGAAAGCATTCCCATTGGTGTGAGCCATGTCATTCCTTGGATGCTGGATCTCAAAAGTGGCTGCAGACAGCCTTTAGAGATTTGAAGTTGCTATAACAAACAAAAGGCTAATCAGATGAGGTGTTTTGCTCAGACAGGAGCAGGAATCCTTCAGAAAGATAGAAATCACTACAGTTTTGCCAGCATTATTGTGCTGGGTAGGCTTACAGGGAAAAATATACCTTTAAGCCATAGATGTTATAATGTAAATGAGTTTAGCCTGTCCTGTTACTCATTAGCTAATCCTTTAATGCAAGAAACACAGTTATGGGATTTTTACAGAGTAAACATCAGTTCTGCCTTTACCTTTATGAAGGGATAACAAGCCTGCAGATTTATAGGGAAAGCCACACTAACAATGTTTCTTACTGTTTCTGCAGAGGAGTATCTTCAAGTGGATTTTGATAAGGCCACTTTTGCAGTTTCTGCAGTTCTACATCCTAGCACTTATTTGAACAAAATTCTCCTTGGGAGTGAACAAGGGAGCTTGCAGCTATGGAATATAAGATCCAAGTAAGATTCTTAATAACTTCAATGTACTTCATGCTCCAAGTAGGAGCATTATTTATTCGTATGCAACAAATAATACTTTTAAATACAGTAGGTTTTGAACATGGAATCTTTTACTGAGTTCTTTGGCATAAGGTTTCTGTTGGTCTGTCTCCAGGAACAAAGAATGCTGCTGCTCCCTGAATGCTGATACCTTTCAAGTTGCGTGTTGTTTACTCTCCCTGCAAAATGTCAGGGACTGTTCAGGACTTTTTTTTATTATTATTACAGGTTGTTTTTTTTGTTTTGTTTTGTTTTCAGTTTCTTGGAACCACATAGCTTTTCCATGAAAATAATTAAAATAGTAGTAAATGCATGTTCAGACCTTCTGCCTACCTTCTTCCAAACTAAATGTTTTGGTTGTTGTGCGTCCAAGGAAGTACTGGCAGGTAGTGTGGAGGTAATTACTAGCATTTGATCATAATACTCAGCATGTAGACATGTAGTTGTCTCTGAGCATGTCTTAGTACAGCACCCTTCGTAATGGCATTATTTCCTGCCTACCACCATCAGCTGCTTTTGTAGCTTGTGGAAGTTACAGCTACAGTGAGCTACCCTAAATGTTGATGCACGTACTGCAAATAGGTGTTAACTCAACTTGCATGGTTCCGTGTTTTATTCCCATAACTACTATCCTTTCAATGGTATTGCTGCTGATATTTTTATTTCCTAATCTAATGTTTTGAAGATGCTGTCTATGCTATATAAATCAGGAAATAGGAATTAGCTAAAACCAGAGAAAAGGTAAGTATCTCTGTTGCATTTCTTCAATGTCTGTTGCAACATCTGGGATGCAGTTCATCCTAGATGACATCTAAGTCTTCCTTACGTGGCTTAGTTTCTTAACTGTGTAAAAACTTATGAGACTGCTACTGCTCTTTTTGCAGTGTTGCTGGGTTAAGCAATTTCTGGTTTTGACTCTTCCCTACATAGATTATCTTGTAGATAGGTATGAGCACAAGTAGACAAAAAACCAAATTGAAAGAACTGAGGGGAAAGTTTGATGGTCTCTGGTAAAAAAGGAAATTGAGATGTGGTGACACATGGCTGCTAGCAATCTTTTAAGAATGACGACCTGTTTCTGTTCTTAAATACTGTCTTCATAGTTTCCCGCTTAATAAGGGTACTGACTTGGTGGTGAACAGTCCTGCTTTCGCATTTCTCAAGTAAACAAGATAGGCTGTGCTTATAACATGCGTTAGTGTCTTCATTTAGGGAATTTCATAGAACAATAGAATGGGTTGTGTTGGAAGAGAACTTAAAGGTCATCTAGTTCCAATCCCCATGCCATGGGCAGGGACACTTCCCGCTACACCAGGTTGTGCAAGGCCCCATCCAGCCTGGCCTTGAACACCTGCAGGCATGGAGCATCCGTAGCTTCCCCAGGCAACCTGTTCCAGTGCCTCACCATCCTCACAGTGAAGAATTTATTCCTAATACCTAATCTGTATCTACCCTCTTTCAGTTTGAAACCGTTACGCCTTGTCCTATCACTTATACTCCTTGATACAAGGTTCCCCCTTGATCTTTCCTGTAGGCCCCCTTTAGGTACTGGAAGGCTGCCTTAAGGTCTTGCTGGAGCCTTCTCTTCCCCAGGCTAAACAGCCCCAGCTCTCTCAGCCTGTCCTCACAGGGAGCATGCACCAGTCCCCTGATCATCTCCGTGGCCCTCCTCTGGACCTGCTTGAGCGGTTACTGTGAAAATGAAGGATTTGTTTTTATTTGAAGTTGAACCAAGACTGGCTTTTTACATTGATATTAGAAATTTGGAAGAGGTGTGTTCAGAGCAGATACTCATGGGGAGCAACTGGCATAGAAGAGGTCTTCCCCCCTTATTCATGTTATGTAATTATGTCACCTTTGAGATATTAATGCATGACATGAACTTTTACAATAAAAATTAATCCTAAATTTTATTAACGTTATTAGTATCATGGGTTTTTTTTTTTTCCCTTTTAACTGATTTATAAGGACAGAAAGATGACATACTTTTCTGCGGAAGTGCATATAAAGCATTCATTTTGTTGTGGAAAATCCACATGGGTTAAATGATTTACTTTTTTTGTTGTTGTTTTCCAGCAAACTCCTGTACTCGTTTCCAGGATGGCATTTAGCAGTCACAACTCTTGAACAAGTTAGTATTTTTGGTATCTTCCTTTCTTACATAACTGGTGGCAAAATATCATTATTTCAAATTATGTAGCTTTTCTTCTCTCAGGTAATTTTTAATAACTCTTTTTAGCATTTTAGACACTGAAGAGTGGTAGACTTGAAGGCTTATTATCTGCCCTTCCTCTAGTCCTAGTTCTGTTGCACTTAGCGTCTTAGCTGTTTTGTCTTCATGATGTCTGTAGACTTTATTTTCTGAATGATGTAATGAATTCATAGAAACAGTTTGCTTGCAAGATTGATATGTATCATGTAACTTTGGCTACAGTGGTGGCTTTTTGCTAAATTTATTTTGCTTTTCAGGTTAGTAAAATGTAGATTTTGCTGATTAAAGAGAAGATGTAATTGTATTTGCTGTATTTTTGTAGATACAAAAAATAATTAAAACTTACTGGTAGCACTGATGACAGCTTTGAACGCAGTCTGCAGTTGTCCTGGATAAAGCTTGTAAATATGGGGGTGTTTTGCAGGGTGTATAATGGCCTACTGGAAACAGTGAAAACTTAGGTGGTTTTCAAAGAATTTCCAGCTTCCGGAAGCAGAATTGTTTCGTGTAATGGAGACAAAGCACAAAATCTTGCTTCTCTCATTTTTTGTTTAGATTTATCAGATGTTCTGTCCTGTGTTATGGTGATACTGATAGAAGATATCATGAAGGATGTCCTATTGTTTCTTTGCTCTTTGTCCGAGACTTAGACACATTTTCTGACACATATCTGTATTGGTAGTGTTAGCAACAAGCTTTTCCTTCTTCGTTTCAGTTGCCATTCAATTTTTCTTGCAGGCTCCAGCAGTGGATGTTGTTGCTGTTGGTCTTGTATCTGGTCATATCATTTTACATAATATTAAGTTTGATGAAACTCTGATGAAATTTCAACAAGACTGGGGTCCCATCACAGCAATATCTTTTCGTACAGGTAAATTATCGTAGTTTTAGTGAAAAATGTATAAAATCACTAAAACTAAGTGGAAGGTAGGAAGACATGTTTTGATAAAGCATTTTAGAAGCAAAATTTGGACTGAGAGTTTTAGTTTTCAAAGGCTGCAGATAATCTAGAAAAGTTACCAGTGTGTAAGGAAGATCACGCATCGTCATCGTACTGACTGTTCTATTGCATTTTTGTGTGTACTGACTCAGTGCACAGGAAGTACAACATATAGTACTCCTTTTTTCAAAGAAAAGACAGTTTGTTTACCGTGTGCCAAGAGCTAGCACAATTACCAGAGTTGGTACAGAGTAATCGGTACACGTTAAGTTAGTACGCAGACATACTTCTCGGTAGTGTCATCCCTGTCCAAAACAAAGTTAAAATGTTGAGTGAACTACTGAATGGATGGTATTGGGGAATACTGTTTATATTCACAGCTCTTTTTTTGTCTGACAAGCATGTACTACTTATTAAAGCTAGTTACTTTAATGTTGATCCTGCCTATATAGTTGTTGATACTGAATCTAATCTCTTATTTGAGTAGACAAACTTGCAGATCTTAACAGACTATAGATTTATGCACACCTCGTTGAGGAACTGGAGACACTTGTGGAAAGACTTGTGAGAAGTGAAAAGAGTACCTTTTTGTGTCATCCGTTTAACTCAAGATGTTAATAAAGTTAAATAACTTCCATTGCCTCCTTGAATGTGTGGCTTTCAGACATTCTCTAATCTCGCTCTCCTATCTTTATAGCTAGGAAATTCAGTGTAAATATAACCTCGTTGTTTTGAACACATGCACTCATTTTAGACTTAGGGTAAAGTTATCTTAATTTAAGTTAATAATGAACTTGGCAAACTTCCGTATGCATGAAGCTTTACTGAAGAAGAAAACCCTAGGCTTGTCCGGTTTAGTTATCTATGATGTGCAAATTGGAAACAAGCTTTCTCTTTTGTTGGAATGAAAAGATTAGTTGCCAGTTATGCAGGATATTTAGTGGAATTTTATCTTTATATGATATCTTTTAAAACTTACTTGAATATTTTGTAATATTTTTATATATGTTGGTATGATGTGTTTATCTCCTTACTATTAGACAGGATAGAGCAAATAGAACAAAATTAGAAATTCTGTTAATTGAGGTTTTAATTACTGTTTATAATCGTCCTGGTTTGGCCAGGACAGGGTTAATTTGGTGCAGCCAGGCTATTCTATACCACGCTGACATCATGCCCTGGGGCCAGTTCCGGTTTGGGGCCAGTTCCAGTTTTCAGGCAGTTCCAGGTTCTGCAGCGGGTGTGTGTGATTGCTCCATTCCCTCCCTATGTGCCCAGTATTGTTTATTTCTGTGTATTGCTTCTTTCTTACTGTTGTTATTGCTTTTGTTACTGCAATTGCTTCTTACGTGTTTCTGTATTAAACTTTCCTTATCTCAACTCAAAAGGGAATTTTAAAACCTTTTTTTTTTCTGTGTCCACGGCAGGGAACAGCAGCAGCGGCCACGTTGATCGGCTGCAGTGGGACTGAGCCGCCACAGCTTTATAAAACCACCACACAGGCCAACACTGAAGTCAGCAACATCCCCTCAGAATTCCCCTTTCTGACAGTCCTGCCATTAGTTCCTGTGGGCCCAGCTCCTCCGCTGCCCACTGTGGTGCCAGCATTGCCTGCTGGACACAACGGACAGAGATGGCACCCTCAGTGGCCCTTCATATGGAAGAACACCACTCAGAAAGATGCTGTCACAGTTGGAGCGCAGACGTTCGTACCGCTTCCCAAAGGGGAAGAGGATCAAGGGCAAAGCGAGATACTTCCCACCAAGCTCGTAGGCAATTACTGAGACCAACGAGTATTCAACAAGTTTATTACCAAATATATTAGAATAAAACCGTATTTACTCTATGGAGATATTACGATATCAAAGGTTGCCACGCCCACCCAGCCACTCCCCCTTCCCTGAGGAGAATTAGAAACAACAAGGAGGATAGGGCAAAACAAGAATTAAATTATCAAAATATAACTTATGTGTGAATGGTGTGGTGTCGTGCGTGTGTGTATATGTCAGTTTCTACCCTTTTCCGGCATGTGGCAATGATCCTCGTGGGGGCCGGGACAACAACGCTCAGTCGGCAGACTCGGGCGGTTCCAACGATGGCGACTTGCCAGCTTTTCGGCGCGATCGGAGTCTCTCTTCGATGGCGATGATGATGGTGACTTGGCAAATTTTTGGCGCGATTGGAGTCTCTCTCCGATGGCGATGATTATGGCGACTTTTTGCCATGTTTTTTTCGGTAGCAGCACGCGGCTCACAACTCGGCAGTGGCGCGCGGCTTCTTCTTGACGGATTCTTTCAGCGTGGCACTCCCAGCTTGGAGAAGCAGCGGCTTGGCTTGGTGTTACCCCTGTGGCGGCAGCTCACGCGGGCGGGCGGCGTGGCTTTCTTCGGAGGCACGCGCACCTCCTTTCTTCAGCTCGCATCTCTTCAGCTTGCGACTTCTTGGCGGCTTTTTGCCATAGTTTCCTTAAGCGCCAGGAGGCAGCAGCTTCCCTCCTCCCCCCCTGCTTCGAACCTTTCGGGATTTCGACTTGGTGCATTTCCAGCAGCGGCCAGCGGTGGCACAGGGGGCATCTGGCTCCTGTGCCGGCAGCTCAGTTGAGCTTCCCCCCCTCCTTCCTCCCCTGGCCACGAGGCCTGGGGGGGGGGCGCTCGGTGGCAGCAATGTTCTTTCTCTTTTTGGTTAAAAGAGAGAGTTTTTGTTTTCTTTTGAGTTTTTATACCTTGCTGCATCTGTATGACTTCCGACTTCCGGCAGAACCATGGCATCATGGGGGCTGTAGTTCTTTGTTCGCTGTTTTAATAAGGCAGAAGTCCTTAATATGTGGGGATTGGACCCCAACACATACCAGTAGCTGAGGAAGCTTTGATGACTTGCAAAAGGGCAAATGATCCCTTTAATAACAATAAAGATGCTGTTCTGCCTGTGATCATATTTTGAGATGGTCAAATGACAATGCCTGGGCAATTCTGAAGTGTCCTACATTTTCCATCTAGTGTCTTAACGAAAAGAAGTTAAGTCTTCTGTCACCTTCTCAATTCCTCCCTTGGATGTGAAAAACACCTCCAAGGTAATTAAATTCCTTCAAGCTCAACAAAACTTGTGAGGAGAAAGTTAAATCACTTCCCCTCATGAAGAAAAAGGCAAGCATTATCTCAGGGAAGGGCAACACAGAAGGCATGAGTAACTCAAGAATATTTCTGGAGTATATTCTGATAACTTCCTGACACGGGTGACCAAGGAGCTGTTGACAGGAGATGCTCTGATGGACCTTATTCTTACAAAACAAGAACTGGCTAGGGCTTTGAAGGCTGAGCGCAGTGTTGGCTGCAGAGATCATGAGTTCAGGAGTGGAGTTCGGAATTGGGAGGTGAGAGATCAAGGAAAAACGGAGGATCACTAACTCCGGGAGGTGACTTCAGTCTGTTCAGGGACCTGCTTTGAAGAATGCTATGGGAGAGAGCCCTGGAGGAAACAGTAGTCTAGGAGAAGTGGTAGGTTTTCAAGGATCTCTTCTACCAGGCTAAAACATTGTTCAGAATTATGCAGGAGGATGGCAGGATGAACTATGGCCTGCATAGATGAACAAGTGTCTCCTAACTAAACTCAGGCTAAAGAAGAAACACAGGAGAAAGAACCTGCTTCAGGTAACTATGAAGAGAAGAAACACAGAAACATTGTTCAAGTGTGCAGAGATGGAGCTAAGAAAGACAAAGCCCCTCTGGAATTGAGTCTGGAGGGGAACAGGTATTACCACGAAATGGGCTTTTACAAGTAAACTGTCAGCAAAAGGCAGACTAGGGAAACATGGGTCAGGAATACTAGGCCCCTGCAACAGTGGGAAAGCCCAAAGCAAGGAATACTCCTGGGTAGAGAAGAATTAGATTAGGGAACATTTAAACTGGATGTTTAGGACCTGATAGGATGCACCACAGCTATAGAGGGAGCTGACTAATGTCATTGACAATTATCTTTGAAAGGTCACTGTGATCAGAGAAGGTTTATGAGGACTAGAAGCACATATCACTCATAGCTTCAAGAGCAGCTAGGAGGATCTGAGGAATTACAGTCTGGTCACCTTCACCTTGATTGTGGGAAAAGTGGTAGAGCAAATAATCCTGAAAATCCTTTACAAGTCTATAAAGGACAAGAAGGTGGTTTGGCAGAGTCAGTATGGATTTAGGTAAAGGGAAGCCATGGTTAGCCAGCTTGATTGCCTTCTATAAGGAAATGACTAGATAGGTGGATAAGGGGAAGAGGACTGGATATATATATATATATATATATAAAATATATATATTATATATATATCTCCTGACTTTAGCAAGGCTTTTGATACTGTATCCCATAACACACTCATAGCTGAAGTATGAAGCACAGACTACACAAGTGAATAGTGAGGTGGACAGAAAACTGGGTTGAAAGGGTTGTGGTAAGTCATCTGGAGACCAATGTAATGTAATCCAAGGTTGATTATGAGGCCAATATTGTTTTAACATTTTCATTAATGACTTAGTCGACGAAAATTAGACGGCACCCTGAACAAACTTTTAGGATGATACCAAGCTGGAGGGAGACTCCCTAGGGTTTGGAAGGGGGGCATGTGGGTAATGAGAATGTATTTGGTAATATGAGACCTGAGCATTATATAAATGGTATGGAATGTGGGTGGATAATGCATTGGTTTGGGCTGGGATAGAGTTAATTTTCTTCGTAGTAGCTAGTGGGGGGCTATATTTTGGGTTTGTGCTGAAAACAGTGTTGATAATACACAGATATTTCAGTTAATGCTGAGCAGTGCTTACACAGAATCAAGGCCTTTTCTGCTTCTCACATCACCACACCAGCAGAGGTGCACAAGCAGTTTCGAGTGGACGCAGCTGACCAAAAGGATACTTCTTATGATATGATGTTATGCGCAGCATATAAAGCTGAGGAAAGAATAAGGAAGAAGAGGATGTTCAGAGTGTTGGTATTTGTCTTCCAAACTAACTGTTATGTGTGATGGAGCCCTCCTTTCCTGGAAATGGCTGAACACCCGGCTGCCAGTGGGAAGTGGTGAAAGAACTCCTCATTTTGCATTAATTACATATGTGACTTTTGCTTTAGTTATTAACCTGTCTTTATCTCAACCCACGTGTTTTCTCACTTTTACTCTTCTGATTCTCTCCCTCATCTCACCAGGTTTGGGGAGTGAGTGAGCAACTGCTTGATGCTTTGTTGCTGGCTGAGATTAAACCATGACAACCAGATATCACCATGATATACCAGTTGGTTGTATTGCTGCTGTCCATAGAAACTGTAACAGGCTGAAGTAACGGTCCAATAGAAATCTCATGAAGTTCAAGAAAGGGAAATGTAGAGTCTGGCATCTGGGCAGGAATAACCCCAGGCACTGGTGCGCACTGGAGGCTGACCAGCTGCAAGGCAGCCTTACAGAGAAGGCCCTGGGTGTCTCGGTGAAGATCAAGTTTAGCATCAGCCAGCAATGTGCCCTTGCAGCAAAGGCGGCAGCAGCCTCCTGGGCTGTATTAGAAAAACTTGTTGCTGGCAGGTCAAAGGGGGTTATTCTTCCCCCCCCCTCCTCAGCACTGGTGAGACTTGATCTGGAGCCCTGTGTCCAGTCCTGGACTTCCCAGTACAAGAGAGACACGGACTTAATGGAGCAAGTTGACTGAAGGGCCATGCAGATGATTAAGGGCCTGAAACACCTGTCCTCACCTGAGGAGAGTCTGAGAGGGCTGTGACTGTTCAGCGTGGAGAGGAGAAGGCTCATGGGATCTTTTCAATGTGGGTTAATATCTGATTGGGGGGAGTAAAGTAGACAGAGCTAGAGTCTTTTCAGTGGTATCCAGTGGACAGACAAGAGATAATATACACAGACTGAATCAGAAGAAGTTCTTCTTGAATCTAAAGAAAAAAAAAATAATGTGTGGCCGGTCAAGTACCGAAGCAGGTGGCTCACAAAGGTTGCAGAATTCCCTGTGTAGATCTTGTCATATTATTGATATTTCAAATATCTCCTCTCTGTTAGCAGAGGAATCACCCATGTCCTCAGCTCAGCTAGGATTAATTATCACCAGAAGCCAGAAGGGGGCCACAGCCATAATAGACAACCAAACCACCCAATGGGATATTTGATACTATATGACATCATGCCTGTTATAAAAGGCGGGTGGCTAGTCGGGAAAGTGCATGGGTCTCTGGCGCTGGGCAGTTGCTGCAGGGCTAGATGGTCGCTGCTTTGTATATCACTTGCTTTATATATTTTTTCATTGCTATTATTGTTACTACCGTTGTTTCTTCTCTTGTGTTGTTCCATTAAATTCTCCTTAACCTATGGGTTTTGCCTGTTTCTTACTCTTGCCTGAGTCTAAACCATGACAACCCGCTACTAGTCTCAGTAGCTATGTTGATTTGCATCAAGAACCATTTTCTTCTTTTTTTTTTAAGGTTGAGACATCTGACCAGTTTCACTCTGAAATGAGTTTTTAAAGTGATTTCTGTTTATTTGAGATGTGGACTGTTTGGAGAAGACTGACTTCATGTTTTAAATGAAAAAGTCAGCTCTCTACAGTTTATAACTGAGTTAATGTATGTAACACTTTTTAAGCATATAAAGACTGTGACATCCATGCAATATGTCATTCCAGGGTTGCCTTTCTGTGGGTCCATTTTTTGAGTTACTGCAATGAGGTATAACGGAACTGAGGCAGAACTTGCACTAATACTGCTGCTGACTGTCACTTGCTATGCTAATCCCCATGCAAAGCTTAGACTGGGCCCACCCTTTCCCCATATACTCCTGCTTTACTACTTGCTTTACAGACATGTGCAGGGCAGTGGACCTCATTTACTATCTCAGCAATCTCTAGCCCCAAGATCTCTGTAGATAGAGTACCACAAACCAGCTAAAGAAGAGGGTTAAAGTCCATTCACTTTCAGACAAACAGGTAGAAACAGGCAGAAGCCACCTTTTGTAACTTAAGTGCTCTCAAATGTCTCTCTTAGGAAGAAACTCTCCCATAGTGATAAAGAATAGCCTTTGAGCAGAGTATCTGCAAATATTTCTCCAAATGTAGGGTTTATTTATCTAGGAGTTCAAACTCTATGCTCAGAAGTTCAGTCTTTATAAAGATGGCCATGAATCCAGCGTTCATGCTTCTTGCTAAAATAATGATACCAACCCTTAGAAATGTACACTTGGTGTAAAAATAAAATCAGAATTTTGTCAATGCTGTCTAAACAAATTCCATAGCATTATTTGAAGGTGTTATTTGCGAAAATAATTCATCATACTGAGCTTATCCATTATTTTATTCCACTGAAATTTTAATATGATCCCCTACAGTTATACAGCTGGAAGTTCATGCGATGATGGAAATATGGTCTCATCTGAGAGGAAAGAGGGTGTTCTTGTCATTATAGTGCTGCCTAGAGATAGAAGACATTTGGGATCAATCCCAGCTTTTTTTCTTAAGGTTCCTGTATGGTCATTGGCAAGTTGTTTTGGATAAAAATTACCATAACAATGTCAGAGCTGAAGCTGTACCAAATGCTTCTTACTCATTTCCCCTGCTATTTTCTGTGATCTTCGTTCTCAATCTGGGGTATAAATTCTTCTGTACTCTCCTCTGTCTTCCTGAATATTTAGAATATAAGATGTTTGCTTCATAGGTTGACTTAATGCATATTTTTATCATGATTACACTCAATAGCACCACTGTCTGGATAGGACATTTTAATACCAATAGCTAAACATAAAAAATCATCTTAAGAACTTGAAGAGGGTAACTTGGTTGACACAGTCAGTAATACTGTTAAGTTATATACCTTTCCTGTAATCTAAGTATAGAGATGCTATGCCTACACAAACAGTTAACGCATTAGTAAGGATTGACTTAGTTTATTGAAGGCTGCAGAAGGTCCCTGAAGCACTATTCCCTTGCTCTAAATGTTAGAATAACCGCAAAAGAAAGGCCTCATTCAATCTCTGTAGCTTTGGGACCCGTTTAGCAGATGCCAATAAGCCTGTTGGAAGGGTTTGTATAAATCAATGCAAACCAAAATAAAATCCATAATATTACCCTCAAGCAATTGTTTAATCCTTTGTTATTCCCCATTGTCTGGGCCAGGAGTTTAATCAGGCTTCTCAAGAGACCACTACAGTGTATGTCTCTGAAAATCAGAGTTTCATTGACATTGTGGTATTGGAACAATTATGTACCTGTTGCTGTTGTAAATGACTATTTAATATCCAGAAATTGGTCTGGCTTGTGAGAGATCAATGAGAAGTAGTTTATCTTTTGTCACAGGGGGATTTATG
This sequence comes from Coracias cyanogaster, assembly GCA_033124195.1. Classification (NCBI taxonomy): domain Eukaryota; kingdom Metazoa; phylum Chordata; class Aves; order Coraciiformes; family Coraciidae; genus Coracias; species Coracias cyanogaster. Next base: position 23,907 of record JAVSBS010002706.1, on the reverse strand, counting down.
ATTATGCCTTAATCTTATTACAGCTCTGAAGAAAATCAAATGAAGTCTTATTATAGCAATACAGTTCCACAGAGATAGTGTAGTTTAAGGTTTTGTTGGCATATCCATTATAGATCTTTTATTCTAAGGAGGCATAACTCAGTTGTACTCATTGACTCTGAGCTAAAGCTTGGCAAAGTGATCTTATCACTATGGGAGATTATTTCAAAATACAGTTCCAATAACATGATTTTTTAGTATGTGAATTCTAAGATTCCGTAAAATAGAGCTTTAGCAGTGGCAGGTATCTATATTTAAGTTTCTATTTATTAAAAATAGGAAAGTAAAAAAATCTATTTCTCTTTCCATCATTGCTGGGAAGAAGATATGTTCAGAACACCTAAAATTAGACCATCTTTGAGCACCTAAAAAAAGGAGGGCTAATCCTGGTCTCCTGATAAAAGATTTTCCATTGACTTCATAAGGGTAGAGATTTTAAGATGAATCATTCGAATTAGGACACTCAGAAACAGAATTTCTTTTCCACTCTCAGTCTGGCTGTTTTAGGATTTTCCTTGTGATTTGCATTCATTATTATTGTTGTCAATAGTGTGAAGTGTCAAATTAATGTAATTTGAGTGGAAAGGATGGATTGCCTACTAAGATATAAGCAGAACCTTGTCCAATCCCACTGATTTTATTAGCAAATGTTCTGTTAATTTCAATATCCAGAAAAACTGGTGTTTAAACACTAAAAGCAAGATATGCACAGATTGTAAAAATTAAAAAAAAATAAATATTTTCAGTGTTTTGGGATTATCTGATGGTTTTGATTGTCACTGCTGATCCAACTCAGATGGTATTTGAAATTACCAGGACAGCATCAAGCTCTTGCTTGTCCTAATCTCAATATTTCTTAGGCTAAAAAAAAACAATACTAGACACTTCCAGATTTGGAAAAATAATTAAAAAATAAATAAATAAAATGTTGAGATAACTTAAAACCAAGTCAGATATGTTTGACATTTTCCAAGAACTTTTGGCAACAACTAGAAGAAATTTCTGTGTTTAAAAGACCATGGACATTGTAAAATGCCTTTCTGGAAAGAATGTTAATTACAAATGACTGTGTATTTGGTATCCTGGAGGGCTTTTAGATCAATACAATTCAAGTTCAGTGTTTATTTTATAGTAACAGGCAAGTAAAAAGGAATACCAAGAAGTATAATAATGACAAATAGTTGAAACATCTACTACTTACCTCACTAAGACAACAAAGATGATTCTAAATAGAATTATGTATTATTCTATTAATGCACACATCTTTGGTTCAAAACAGTCTTGGACAGTTTACATATGCTTTTAACTTCTGCTGACATAAAAGGGAAACTTAGAAAATATTTCAGGAGATTTGATAGTAAAGTGCCTAAATCTCCCTAACTTTAATGTTTTTTGAACATCTTGACTTATTTGAGAGGAGAAAATTATAGTGCAAGTGCTTTCCTCAACCCTCCAAACTTTTGATAGGTACTTCTGGTCTTGGTTACAGAGTTTCAATAAAAAAAACGGATATAACTATTTTTAATTTAGAATCATCTCAAAATCAATCATAGAAATATAAGTCTAGAAGGAATGGAGTGAGACCATGTACTCTGTTCTCTGCCTCATTTGTGTACTATCAGCTGTATCATACTTGGCAGGGGGTGTCTAACCCGTCCTTAAAGATCTCTGATACTTAAAGACTGATAATCCCCCAGAATTCAATGCTTTGCTATCCTTTATCCTCACCCTTGTTTTTATCCTTATTTTCCTGACAGCAAGTCTGAATATTCCCTTGTGCATTTGACACTCCCCAACTGCCATAGTTGAGACAGACATGACACTGGACAACTTAAGCAGCAAGAGCAAACTTTATTTTTTACAGCTTTCTTTTATACTCTCTAGCTTAGCTCTGAACCATTGTGTCACACAATAATTGGTCTTGCTCATCACTAACATTCTCTTATTGGTCAACATTTCTTTAACCCACATGAATCCTTAGCTTCTGTCAGTTTCTTTTACATTCTTCAAATTCCTGAAAGCTATTTATCTTCTTTCAAGTGTACAGCTTCATTTAGTCAAGGTCAAAGCTTTCTGTGAGGCTTGCAGGCCAGCTGTCGGCTCCCACAGTTCCCCCTTTTAGTTTTTCTACCACAAAGGCTGTGTCTATCATCCTCTGCAGGGCCCTTGCAGACAGGACAACAGACACGGCACTAAGGTAGCATAAACCATCCTGAAATGCCCAATCCTTTCAGTAAATCATTCAGGCATTCCCATCCATCTTGTACCTGTAACTCATTAATCCCATCCTTTAACCGCTGTATACCCTTATGTATAGATTTAGAATGATCTGACCAATTCATGCAACACATTCCCTCAAAATCCTCACATCCATGTCCTTGTGCTAACAGTAAAACCAATTGCTGCTCTATTCTGCAGCGTTGCATGTCTAATACTATCAACATTAACAAGCATTTCACTCAATGCTGTTGAAGCAGCATTAGTCTGCCTTGCAAGCCAACACCCTAATTTATTCAAGGTTGCTAATGCATGAGCTGTTCCTACTGGTGATGTTAAGCTAGCAAGAAAATACTTGTGCCCGTATTCCAAATCTCTAAATTATCATCACAGTTAGTCCCATCCTGGGCAGCCTGTTACAGTGTTTTACAAACCTTTCTGTGACAAATTTTTTCCTAATGTCCAGCCTAAACCTCCCCTGGCACAACTTGACACCATTTCCTCTCCTTCTGTCACTTGTTATTTGGGAGAACAGACTGGCACCTACCTCTCTACAACCTCCTTTCAGGTAGTTGTAGAGAGCGAGGAGGTCTCCTGTGAGCATCCTTTTCTCCAGGCTAAACAGCCCCAGTTCTCTCAGCCATTCCCTGTAAGACTTGTTCTCTAAGCCTGTCACCAACTTTGTTACCTTTCTCTGGGCCTGCTCCAGGATTACAACCCTGGACTTCTGCAGGGCTAACTTCGCACTCTTCAAAGATCTACTTGCAGGAATCCCATGGGCTAGGGCTCTGGAGGTAAAGGAGCCAAAGAAAGTTGGTCAATTTTTAAATACCACTTCCTCCACACCCAAGATAGGTGTGTTCCTTTGAGTAAAAAATTGGGTAGACGTGCTAGGAGATCTGCATGGATGAGCAAGGAGCTTCTGAAGGAAATCTCATAGAAGAAAGAAATTTGCAGCTCATGGAAGAAGGGACTTGTCACTTGGGAGAACTATAGGGAAGTTGTCAGGATGTGTAGGAAGACAACAAGAAAGGCCAAAGCCCTCTTAGAACTAAAACTGGTGAAGGAAGTGAAAGGGAACACAAAGGGCTTCTTCAAATCTATCAGTAGCAAAAGGAAGAACAGGGAAAGTGTGGGCCCTCTGCTGAATGAGGTGGCAGCCCTGATAACCGAGGATGCAGAGAAGGCAGAGTTGCTGAATACCTTCTTTGCTTCGGTCTTTAATCTGAAGACCAGCCCTTGTGACCTCCAGACCCTGGATTTAAGAGAGAAAGCCTGGAGGAGTGAAGATTCTCCACTAGTCAGTGAAGACTGGGTTAGGGATCAGTTATGAAAACTGAATATGCACAAGTCCATGGGCCCTGATGAGATGCACCCAAGAGTGCTGAGACAACTGGCTGATATTGTCGCTCTACCACTCTCCATCATTTTTGCAAGACTGCAGCAAACGGGAGAGGTGCCTGAGGACTGGAGGAAAGCCAATGTCACTCCAGTCTTCAAAAAGGGCAGGAATCATAGAATCATTATTGTTGGAAAGGACCACGAGGATCATCAAGTCCAACCTTCATCCTAACATCTCTCTAGTGACCTGACCATAGCCTCAAGGGCTACATCTACTCATTTTTTAAACACCTCCACGGGTGATGACTCCACCACTTCCCTGGGCAGTCTGTTCCAGTGCCCAACCACTCCCTCAGAAAATAATTTCTTCCCAATACCAAATCTAAACCTCTCCTGATGCAACTTGAGGCCATTTCCTCTCATTCTATCATTAGTAATTTGGGAGAAGAGACAAAAATCAGCCTCGCTACAACTTCCTTTTAGGTAGTTGTAGAGAGCAATGAGGTCTCCTCTCAGTATACTCTTCTCCAGACTAAAGAGCCCCAGTTCCCTCAGTCGCTCTTCATAGACCCCTCACCAGCTTCGTTGCCCTTCTCTGGACCCGCTCCAGCACCCCGATGTCCTTCTAGTACTGTGGTGCCCAGAACTAGACACAGTAATCAAGGTGAGGCCTCAAGAAGGAAGATCCAGCAAACTACAGACCAGTCAGCCTCACCTCCATCCCTGGAAAAATGACGGAGTGGCTCATTCTGGAGGACATCTCTAAGCACATGGAAGACAAGAAGGTTATCAGGAGTAGTCAGCATGGATTTACCAAGGGGAAATCATACTTGATTAATCTGATAGCATTCTACAATGTCGTTGACTGAATGGGTAGATGCAGGGAGACCAGTGGATGTAATCTACCTTGACCTTAGCAAGGTGTTTGACACTGTTTCCCATAACATCCTTGTGAGCAAGCTCAGGAAGTGTGAGGTAGAAGAACAGATGGTGAGATGGATTGAGAACTGGCTACACAATAGAGCCCAAAGAGTGGCAATCACTAGTGCCAAGTCCCGCTGGAGACCTGTAACTAGTGGAATCCCCAAGGATCAGTGCTGGGTCCAGTCCTGTTCAACATCTTCATCAACGACCTCAAGGAAGGCACAGAGTGTCTTCTCAGCAAGTTTGCTGATGATATGAAACTGGGAGGTTTGGCTGATACACCTGAAGGCTGTGCGGCCATTCAGCAGGATTTGGACAGACTGGAGAGCTGGG
>JAVSBS010002705.1:26986-39544 GCA_033124195.1 Coracias cyanogaster | reverse complement strand
CTCTAAAGATTTGAAAGATGGAAAACTCCCAGCATCCTGCAGCAGCAACCAGATGGTATTTCTTCAGTTGCTGAGGTCTAGAAGAGCCATTTAAGCTAGAGGGCAAAGACAAACAAGCAGCTGTAATCACAAAACCTGCCTAGCACCTCACAGACAATACATGCTACCACTTCAGAAACCTTTAGAACAAGCTACATTTAGCTGAAGAGCCTCAGCTAAAGGTAGTTGAACAGCTATGAGTACTGGCCTCTAACAGCAGCTCAGGACAGCACTTTTCTATATTCTCACCCATTATCTCTGACCAGGAAACAACCGTGAGCCAAAACTCCCCTGAAAACCACCAAAGTTCAGGATTCCATCAGAAATCTTCTGCTTAAGAAATGTGACCAGTTCAGGACAGGAAATAAAAATATTCCAAATGCCTGGAAAGCCCCTGTTTTTTTGAGCCCACATGACATGAATACCACCCAGCATCAAAGCATATACATCCAACAGACACGTAACCAAACACAAACAGGACGTGGTACAGGAGATTTGCTTCTCCTCTTCCCTCTTTTCCATACCATGTTCCTCCTGTTACCAACTTCCCAGGCTGCTTCTTCAGATCCCTCCCCAAGCTGCACCTGACTTCTTCCTATCAGGTGGTCTTATGCTCTAACTTTGGCTGTGGGAACTCTTCCCTCTTTTTCTGCTTTTGCAGTAAAGGCAAAGCCTGTAGTAGAGTTAACCAAGCCCATGGGCCATTTCAGCGTGACACAGGGCACCACCAAGTTCAGGGAAACTAACTGTGCTCTTGCATAGATGTTCTAGGATGCTAAAGTCGCATTTACACACACAAAGACACAGTGTGAGACCTGAAGGTGAAAACGTCCCTAATACACAAGTGTGTCTCTCCACTGACCCAGCAGCAGCTCTTCTAAGGGTCAGACTTCAGCTTCCTTCTCTCCGCTGAATTAATCACTGGCTTCTCAGTTAGGACTGCCAAAAGAAAAATGGAGCCAATGAGTGCAGATGCTGGCACTCTGGGAGCTGGACCAGATCCACCATCTCATTTTGTACAGTCACTGCACAGCTGTCAGGCAGAACAGTTATGGTCATTACCAAGCAGGGAAAAGAATGGAGCCAGATACCTACACAGAAGTGTCTGTATATTATAATCAACTTGGAGCCATATGTTGGGCTTTACTCCACAAAAGCATTTGGAGATACTCTAGTATGGAAATATAAATTAGAAAACTTAAGATATTTCTTTGCAAGGCCAACTTATTTATTTACATAAGAACATACCCAGCAAAATGATGCTGGAACTTCACCTAACTGTTTAAAATAGGAAAGCAAATAACTTGAAAGTACAGATGAACTGATCCATGCTTGATTTAGAAAGCATGTCTGTCTGTCTCCAGTTCATCCCTTCCAAAGCTCAGATTAAGAACAGTTCTGCTGCTTAGTCCAGAGAGGAGGTCTGGGCCAGCTGGGATACTGAGAGCAGATGCAGGGACACAGCCTGCATGCCTGACTAAAATGTGGGGTTCCTGCATTCAAACATCAGCTCATAAGCACTCAGCATTGCCAGTTCATCTCCATTCACCAGTCATGCTGAATCCAGAACACGCAACACAGGCGGAAGGCTATTCACTTATTGATACGTACTGATATAAAGAAATCCACAGCATCCCTTCGGTGTCTCTCCCCTGCGCAGCACATTTGCTTGTTACAGTAGAAATCATTTCCCTTGTGAGATACTGCTTGAAACAGTCCTGTGTTTTATGCTCCTAGTTCAGAGCTATATTTCCTCTGGGTTCCTATATGCTCACAACTGGCAACAAATACTGATTACTGCAAACATGCTCCTCTTCTTTACCACTACTTAAAGAAAGGTAGAAAAATCCTAGACAGCATTTCTCAAAAACCGGGCTGGTAAAACCAGCAGCTATCATATCCCAGTGCTGTATGGAGTCTGTACAGCGATCTACTCCCAGGGAACACAACTCCATCTGAAGATGGAAGCTGCAAGAAAATTATTAATGCAGGAAGCATTTCAAAGCAAATATAGAGATTTCCATACAAGTGCTAATCTTTTCAATAACCTCCCTCCTGTTGGACAGCTTGCCAAAAGGTGATTTTCTGACAATGAAGAAAGAAGTGTCAGAAGAAGTCAGGGTAACTGGGCTGATATTTTACATTTCTCTATATATATTGATGCACTTTAAAACTGGGACCATACAAGATAAAAATACACAGTTTGTGAACATTTAAACAGATATTTTAAAAGTCATATATATGCTTATACATACACACATACACATGTATATACATATACACAAACCATAGTACCTATGTATATATACACACACAGAAGCAATACTTACGGTTATTTCAACAATTTGAAAGAAAAATAAAATAAGGAACAAATTTATATTCTCTGAATCTATACTATTAGCCACCTCGGGATTGTATCAGTTAAGGCTTTCACGAGGTATACTGGATAAATAACTAGTAAGGGAATGACTGACATCTACTCAATTTAGCTGGACAGCACGTTCCTCAATAAACATAAAAGGCAGGAAAAATAGCACTATGAAAAATTTTCAGAAAAACATCTGGAAGTACTGATTTTTCACTCATTTTACTCTTACCCCCCACAAAAGCAAAATCATCAAAGACCAGTGGCAACGCCGATTTGTCCTTAGTGAGGCAGCTGTGTCCGGGAGCCTGTGGCATCACAGGTACCTTTATTCTGGTCTAAGAAGTTGCCCTGGTTTGTGTGTAGGTCTGTGCTGAACCATATTCAGCTGCAGTTTCAGTAACTGGTTTCAGGTTAGGAAATAACCTCATGGTAAACTGAGCTGGAATTTGCAACATAGGTGGGGATAAGAGAAGCCAACAGAAGTCCTCCTTCATTCACCTGCAGGTTTCCTAGGGTGAAGCTCCAGATCTGAAGGCCCACAGCTGCACGCAGGGCACAGCCTCACCCTGGCTTGGCCACAGATGTGATCAAGTTTTACTTAAAAACAAACAACAAAAAACCCCGCTGTGGAAGGACAGAAGATTACAGGTAACTTCTAGCTAAAGAGGAATATTTAAGTCCAACACAAATACAGCAGAAGCTTAGGGACAAGACAGCTGAGACAAAATGACTCTGCACACATTTAAAAAACCTTGTGAACTGTCTTTCAATGCAATCAGCCTAATTACACTTATGTAGAAGTCTAATTACACCTCTGCATTAGCTACCAGTGAAGTGTTTCTTGGGTTATTTCTGAGCAGCCTACAATTAAATGAGCCTCATCCATTAAGTGACACTTTGTGTGTGTAGTCTTACTGCTTCAATTATGTACCTCAAATCAGCCCCTGAAAATCCTCCTTGCTGCCAAAGATATCCCTGTGAAAAATGGAGGATATTGGAGGTGGCTTGAAAAACACTGCTGACATTAGAAACAAATGCTGTTATGCAAAGCCCTGCGTTTTATTTAAATTTGTGCTGCTTGAGATGCAAACAAGACTCATTTCACTACATGGCTGTGCTGTTCATTTATTAACTATTCCGCATGAAATCCATTTCTAAATGATTTCACTAAAGTTCATAAGCCATTTTAAAACTCAGAAACTGATGAAAAAGGAAATGATCCAGCAGCTACAAACCTTGAACTAAAAGCCTGATGGAAATAATTTTATTTCTCCATTTAAACAGCATATGAAATTGGATTCAATCCCAAAATCATTACATGTGCTTTTTAATTAAAACTTATGAAGGTTGTAGAAAGTGGTTATACTTTCAGAAAGCAGGAACTCTGAGTTTACTGCTGTAGTAGCCAAGTACGCCGCTTTTTCACTTGGGTGATACATGCTTTAATATCCCAAGCCTGGTATTAACAAGCACTATGACTACAGCTGGTGATATCTAACCTTCCTCCTCTGTTTTCTAGGCATCAGTAGTTCAATGTAAACAAGAAAAAAACCTGCAATAGGCTGCGATTTTTTCAGCTCCCACTTTTTAAGGGGGGTTCTGATATGCTACCTACAGATAACACTGACAGTAAAGGGTTTTGCAGGGTGGGTGAATTGTTTTTTATAGAGAGAGATTTAAAATAAAAAAAAAACCCCAACAATCTTTCCCACTCTACTTGGCAGTGGGCAAAACAGTACAAATGTTCTTACACACCCAGCTGCCCAGACCTAAGGACAGGCTTACAGGAGCTTACAGGAATTAGTGGTTCACCCCATTAGCTGCTCTCCAAGCTCTTCCCAGAGCAAGTGAATAGGGGAGGGCTGCATTCCGCACACAGCTCACTGGGGTACTTGAGCCACCACTTGTGGTGGAAGAGACATGTTCGTGCCTTGGCTGGGTAAGCAAGTGAGCTGGATCATGCCTCTGCAGACCTGTGTGCTTTGTAAACCCAAAAGGATGACTCCAAAGCTACCCCAGAGAGTACCAAGTGCTGCCAACCGTGCTAACATCCCAAAGCTGTTCTCTAACCCCGTTATGATTCTTCAGTTTCTGAGTAACTTCATCTGCAAGCAAAATTAGGCTAATGTTTTAGAGACCATGCACAGATGGGTGTCTCCATCTCTGTCCCTTGCAACTGCCTTGAGTTCACCATGGCCAAAATAATGTTTTTGTCTTCTGCATCCCTCTGCCACTAAATCCTAGCAGCAGCCTGTCCACAAGCAGAGTATGGCTTTCAACTTAAGACCCACATTGTGTTTCCATACCCGTGCTGTTTTTAGAACATTTTCTGCTTCACTGTGCTAACATCTCTGTTACCTTTCCACACAGGCAAAGCACTTGCCCAGGACTGCGCTGCACATCCTTCACTGCAGCCACGTTAGTGCCATTTACCTCCCCTGTCACTGCAGGGCTGCTGCAAAGCTCCTTGCTCTGAGTCACGAACCCTTCCCTTGAATCCCTCCAACAGTCAACTGTTTTCAATCACACCAAACCTGAGCAGACCTCCAACAGCCTCCCTGTACCCCACGCAGCTCTCACACACAGGCACGATAACTACTGTGGCCCTGTCTCCTAGTGTGGATTCATTCATGTTTTTTTAAAAAAATAATTATACCATCATCCAACATATTTCTTGGGCAAGACCCTCAGTCACAATGTGATCCATTGATTACATGCGTATTTGCACCTACAGAACAGGAGGTTGCCACAATGCAAATCCCACCCCCACCCCGCTCAAAGAAGTTAATGGTTAAGCACAATGTTGAATTTCTCTGCTATTCGCTGAGCTGCAGCTGAGGGTAGCGTTGGTCTGTTCAGCCCAGGAGGAAAGACCCGAAAGACCCATCAGCCAAAAAGCAACAAAAGGCTCAGCCACGTACCCCTTTTTAAGCAAGTATGCAAATTAAATCCAACTGAAGATATCACTACAATGTTAATGAAACCCTAAGCACTGAAAAAATAAGTGTCATGGGAGAGTAAAAGCTTATTTTGAAACCATGGTATGCTATTACAGAAAACATCTTATGACTACCACGGTCACCTTCGCTCAACACACTTTGCATAGTACAGAAACATTTGCCATCTGCAGTATTACTGAATAGGCATGTTCTCATCAGTCTATTAAAAAAAGACACAAGCTTTACTCGCTTGGGTCAATAAGACAGCTGTTTAAAATCATATCATGCTCTCAGAAATAGAGAGAGATCCTTTCAAGACCTAGTTTCTTCAAGGAACTTCTGATTCATCTATGAGTGAGCAGCTGCCTGTAGACCAGAGCCAGTGCTCCCAGTTCTCTTTTGCAGGATACTTCATTTGTATCCGGACCCACAGGGAACAGATTTAAAGATGATCTTGATCCTATGTTAGCACTTAACTTTATACACTGTCAGTAGTTGCACTGAAATTACGAGCTAAAAGTTACACAGTAGAGCAACTTCTGGAAGAATTCAGCATTGCATGAAAAGCTTCAATCAGTAGGAGAGCTGGTGTGCTGCCAGAAACGGAGGGACTTCCCTTAAACTCTTTGTTTGACTTGACATCCACTGAAGGCTCCAATCCTGTCAACCCTGAAAAGTGTAGGGTCATGCACCTATATCAAGATGCAAAAAGAGGGCCCCTCATGAGATACTCACAGCTACCCTCCTTCTCATATATGCTGCATGAATGTATTTCAAACTTTCAGAGTACACGTAATGGATATATCAAATCCCAGAAAGGATATCAAATTCCTTGTGTAAGATGACACCTCTGTGACAAAATTATAAGAGATTATTATAAAATCCAAGTCAGGGAATTGGTTAGAGTAAAACTGTTTGCAAACTGCTCCAGCTACTGTATTTGAGGCTTCCCAACTACTGAATATCTGTCAATAATATTCCTTCACATTCAGTTTTGCACCCTCCTATGCTTCGTTAATCCACTCTCTTTATAAAGCATTCTAAGCGATACTACTCCACAAAGCTATTTCACCTTACTAATGGTGCAACTTACCTTGTAAAACCCCTCACAAAGGTCAGAATTTGAGTAGCTTCTTCATTCTAATGCAGCACAAAATGACCCAAAACACACACCAGCAAATTTGCATTTCAACATGACAGCGGTGATCTTAACAGCAGCACCACATTAAGCATGAACAACTGGGTTTCTTTTCACGTTTGGACAAGTACTGCAAATCACCTCTGCCAAATGATGACTTTACAGGAACTCCACTTTAGGACAAAATCTCCATAAAATGTGCAACCTGGGTACAAATGCCAAGTGGGAACCTGCAGGACTCTTCCCTCTGTTCCCTGTTTGACCTCATTATCTGCTCTGAGCCCACTTAGCAGCTCAGTCTAACCACTGAAACCTCACAAATTAACAGCACTTACAAGAGTGCATGAACTATAAGTCACCTGGGGCAACCTTCCAAGGAAGAGGAGCTGCCACACGAAGTCTCATGGTGGAGCCTGAAATGAGGTTATTCTAACAACAGGAAAAATCCTCTCTCAGAAAGCTTTTCCCAATTCTTACCAGCATCAATTTAAAATAAAGTTTTCTGCATTAATATGAAGCTAGACAACCAGTCTAGGTTAGCATACTAATAGCTTTCTTGAGCTCAGGTTTCTGTTCAATAATCAGCAGCTTTGGAAGGGTTTAAGCATCTTGTTTTAACTGTGCCCTGCCAGCGAGGATCCTGCCTGGGAAGATGTGCTTAAGCACTTCACCGATATGCTATGGGTCCAAGGCAGCAGCTTTCTCCTCTGGAGGGAAACGCTCTGCAAATCACAGCACTGCTAATCCCTGAACATCTGAAAATACCATTTCAACCAGCAGGAGACCAAACCACCAGCTCTTCACGTTCAGTGGCAAACAAGGCAAGGTCAGCAAGCAGGGGATGCTCACCAACAAAGCTATCAATAGACACTATGGTACCTCAGAAACACTTTGTGGCTCAGGTTATGTTTAGACACCAACCTGAGGTATATTTCTCAACTGGTTTAACATTCAAACATGCTTAAATTTAGTGTTCTATTTGCTGCTTTCTTCATTTCACTTCCCAGGATTCTGCTGCTAAATGATCAGCATTCCTCCAAAACATGAGGCTTTCTATGTCCATGCCAACTCCAGGGCACTCTCATAAACTCCTGTTCCATGGAAACTGTCTGAATGACGGGGCTTCATCTCCAGATTAGTTGATGGCACACCTCTGATTTCTTAAAGGGCAGTATGCTCGAGAAAGGAGAAACCAGGAAGCAGAGCTAGGACCAGCAGGGACGAACTTAGGGCAATGGGAGGACACAAGGGAGAGACAGGGTCAGGAGTGCAGACAGACAGAGCAACATGTCTGCAAACAGAAGAAGTGCAGTTTAGCAGACCTACAGTGTGTTTTGCCAGACCTCTGTTCTGCTCATTTTTGAATGACCAAACCAAAAAGATCTTCATCCTAGACTGCAGGATGATCTCTCACCACCTCAATGTCAAACAAAGCAACCAAACATTTCCATCTCCTCTGCCTCCCCATCTGCATGTTTTGCTGCAGACCAATGTAAATGTCCGGGGGGCACAACTCCTGAGGAGAAGCAGGAAAGCGCTGGTATTTGCAGTGCTCTACCGCAACCAAAACCTTTTATTTCACCGTAAGAGGAAATTCCTAAAATCTAACTTCCTCTTAAAGTTTATTTTGAATGACCAAACACTATTAAACTCCATGTACGCAGCAGGACCTCTTATTATAAAAAACTCTTTGATAAGAATCATCATCAAAATAATGAATTCTGCCACGAATTCTAATTTTCCTTTTAAAAGTGCTAGTGAAATACGAAAATAGTTCAACATTTTTTCTAGAAACAAACCAACCAGACACACCGAGAGTACAGCACATTCCTTTCCATCAGGCTGGCCTCATTTAATCAGAAAAGGGAAAGAAGAAGAGCACTGGAAGGCAGATACAAAGTTTGACCTCCGCCGGCAGGGACTCTGAAGGTGCAGGCTGCCCTGGCTGCCCTGCAAGGGCCAGAGACCACATCGCATCCTGCTTCAGCTTTTAGGATTGTTAAAACATTAAACTTCCTCTGTGGAGGAATCCCGCACTGAAACGCTGACAAGAGAACAACAAAGTGTTGCTTTGTGACCTGATACTTTCTACACAGAGACAAGCAGTTGTTTTTTCCATGCAGAAATACAGAAATAAGGTACAAAGATGAGTAATAGAAGTGGAACAACTGCCTTCAGGGACAGAAGGTATTATGCAGGGGGCATTATGTTTCTTTTATTTAGAAATCATCAAGATGGGGAACAACAGGAAGGGAACACTCTGCATCACATACAGCCCCCCATCTTGCTAATGAGACAAATTAACAAGAGGAGTCATTTTACAGATCTCACTTCACACTCCAGCCCCATGCTGAGATTGCAAGGCAGTGCTCTCAGCTGGATTTCCTTTGATTTGTCAACCAAACATGTACTCTGAACGAATGGATCAATCCCTTGAAATGTATCCCCTTTCACTAAGGTGTTAAGAAAGCACTGTGCTGCTTTCCCACAGGAAACAAATCCATTTAAAAAAAAACCTCAAACTTTTCAATTGTGCGTTCCCATCATCAGGTGCACACCTCCACTTTGGTGCCTGCGTTGTGATTAAAAGCTCTCCCTGTACCCTTTCCAGGAAACTAACAAGAAAACCAAATTCTGTTAGGGTATAGAAAAAGCAGCAGCCTCAGACACAATTTGTATGAAGCCATTCCTCTTTATCATCTCCACTTTGCCCTCTCCTGACGCAAGGCCACCCACCCAAGCACACACCCAATTAACCTAACTGAGGGCACTAAGCTGCGGAAGCTCTGCTTTTTGCTGGGACAAGAACAGGGACATGAGGCTGGGATGGCCCCTCGGGCACCACCAGCTGCTGTGTTTTTCCCTTTTCTAGGAGGATGTGACTCATCTATCTTGCACGCACCAACAGGGTCTATCCAGAAAGTTTCCACAAGGGAAGAGGAAGAGCACGTGTGGTCCCAGGACACCATGACAGAGGGACTTTCATCAGCAGGTGCCTTTTTTCAGCAGCCCAGAATAAGCCTCTCCATTACAAGATTACCATATTCTGGCTCTGAACAGAGTACCAGATCCCTCTGAAAACACTATCATCACTCGTCCTTCCAAATGCACCAAATCTTACTTAGACATATGCATTATATAAATATATATATACATATATATAAATATATACGTATACTATATATAAATATATACATATACACACAGACATATATGATTATTTATTTATTTTTACTCTCACTTTTCTGATTCACATTCACTACCTGGAAGGGTTGACTTGAATTTGTAAGTTCTATGTTAGAAGTAAAAATCCCTCCGTGAAGTATGCATGGAGAAGCAGGAAGAAACCAGAGTGGATTAAAAAGTAACTATTGAAAAGTTACTTAAATTCCCCACTTGTGAAGGAAACCAATTATAGAAATCTGGCATTCATGGCATTTAAATTTATATTTTGTCTGCAGTACATTTCTCTATTTCTACAACTCCTCAAAGGACACTTCACGGATCTCTGGATGCAAAAGTCTTCGACAGCATTGGCATTAAATGCCAATACAGACAGTGATCACAGCCAACAAACATCCAGTAACTAAGAAACCAAAAGCCATTAGGAGTGTACGTATAATGTAAATAATTGCTGTAAAACCCTTGTTTGACTCAAGTCCACCATCTTACCAGGCACAGCATGCACTCTAACAGTTAATATGAGATTTAACTGTCAGTAGGTTTCAGAGGTAACAGCTCTCTACACTGAACAGAGGCATTCATGTAGTTCAGAACTACCATTTCTAGCTGTAAATAGAACCAGACAGAAATCACCCTCTCAATTCAATAAATGATTTGAATTAGGCACTAAAAACCTCTGTGTCTGAATTCACGGATGTTACGGATGACGAGGCCTGGCTCTGCAATTCTTCTGAAATCAGATCTGAAAACAGGTCAAATGATTGCTGCACACCTGAAATGGCAGCCAGATTTAGTAAGACATCCACTCAGAGCACAAACAGGAGCTTTAGGTGGTAATTTAATGGTACTGGGAGAACGGAATGAATAATTCACCAGGTTTAGACAGTCAAAATTTACCACTTTTGGTGAACTTGACCTCTGAGATTTTAGATTCATTCAAACCCAAACCACAGCTCAGCAGGTGCAAATTTATAAAAGCACAGAGTTTGCATGACTCGCTTCTAGCTGAAACCACCATCTTTCTGCAAAGCAGCAGCTGTGGCAAGCGCTCTAAGAGAATAAATATTTATTCCTCCTTAAATAAAGCTGCCTTCCCACCCACGAGCGCAGGCAGAACAATCAAAAGCTTCTCATGGACAATTAGAGGAAAAACTCCTGCCTGCCAAAGTCAACCACTGCCAGCACAGTGAAACCTGGGACGCTAGCTCTACAGCTCCTTTGAGGAAAAAGGCTTCCGTTACAAATCCCTGAGGATTTCAAGCTTGTTTCATAGCCACAAGGATTATTTCCCTCCTTTCCTGGCCAGCTCTTCCTTCAGAATTCATCAACATCACTCCTTGCTGCTACAGAACATCAACATGATGCATCACACAGCAGCTTCTCTTCCCAAGGGGCACAAACAGCACACTAGTAGTAACTGCATTTTTAAGTTCAGTTTATCTATTTGCTCTGATTTTATGTCTCTGACTATTTATCTTCTAAAGTAGTCTTTTGTGATGACAAATAACAAGATAGATCAATTCCTTTTTGCTCCAGATGTGAAGATAAATTATTTTAATTAGATAAGAATCAGCCCTTGTCATTGAAATTGCTAAAGATGCTCAGCACAGATTACTAAACAGCTGAAACCTTATAGATTTAATGTTTTTAGTTAGATTTTTATTGTTCTTTCTTATTTTTCTCACTTGTTTTTACATACTCCTCAGAGGCACTAGACTGAGGGATAAGAACAGCAGTGTCTAGCTGGAGAAAGCCAAAAGCTGGACTTACAGCAAGGCTCTAACTGCTAAGTGCCATATTTTTACATGCAAATAGTTTATTTTACAGGGTAATGGGTTTGTGTCATGAGACCTGCATGCAGATAGGGCCTGGACTCTTCCTGAATTTGAAGGAGGTTCAAGTTGCAAGCAATTTTGCAAGAACTGTGCTGGCAGGAAGGCGGGACACCCACAGAACCCCGTGATACCTACAGGAAACGACTGAGCACTTACCTCCTGACGTGCTTTACAGTCACTCACACCAATATATTCCCCACTGCCCTTCGTTCTCCACCCTTGAAGTCTGCTCTGTACAGTCCCGTGTAAGAGATGAAGAAGGATGCAGAAGCAAGAGCCACGGGACTGACTGGCAGAGATCACATGAAGATTCCTGCTGTGGCAACCCACTCGCCTGCGGGTTCAGACTTGGGCAGTGCCTGTGTCCAAGGTCTGAAGCCTTGGAAGAACGAGGGCTCACTGGAGCATAGCTTGGCACTGACACTGTGTCTTTAATCAGTGCTGCTCACATAAAACAAACAAGAGTCAAATTAAGGCTACTGAAGGCTCCTTCCGAGCTCCATCCCCTTTTTATCACTTGTTTCTTTGCCAAGAATGATGTTATCTGCACAGTATTCGCACCCGGATTCTTATCTTTCACGTGGCAATGCTGCAAATGCAAATTCATGTTTTCTGTTCACAATGAACAGACCAGTGACTGAGCAACCACGCACACGTGATGTCAAACCCTAATGAAATCACAGGCTCCACCAATACCCAGTGACATGCTCAGACTGCAATCCCTACTGGGCATGTAATGGCAAAGGCAACTGCTGAGAGCATCCTGGATCACATCCAGCCTCTTCCCCAGCAAGAGGGTAATAAGCTTTTGGGTATCAACTGGAAACGCTGTCTGGAAACGCTCCTCCATGCAGGATTTTCCCAGCAGAGGGCACTTGTGATTCACAGACCGCTTCGGATGCTGCTTTTTGTTACTCTCCATCGCCTTCTCAAAGAGCTGAAGCAGAGGTGGTGCTGTCTGCTTAAAAATAAAGACATCGTTGCTTTAGCTCCACTTTCCTTCCTCCTTCTCCCCTCCAACAAGTTTTGAGTTCTCATCTTTAATTCATGCCTGCA
>JAVSBS010002705.1:0-15336 GCA_033124195.1 Coracias cyanogaster | reverse complement strand
CTTTCTGGTAATCAGTCTTAAAGCGTCTGAAGTTGCACTCTTCTTCTTCTCACTTGCTCACTTTGGTGCTCCCAAAGCAAAGAATTTGGTTTGCTAATTACTGCAATCAGGGGAGATGGGGAACATGAGGCACGGATTAAAAAATTGCTCAGGCTGAGTTCCTTCTTAGCACTTCACCCTTTTGATATATCTGTGTGGTAAGCTCAACACTGAACAGCACTTGACTCAGCCTCAGTTTGGAGCAGGGAGAAATTAATTGCAATCTAATAGGATTCAAATTGGTACAAGGGATCCCATCATTATGGGCCAAGAAAGAGTAAAACCGCAGTACATTAGCCAGCTAGCAAAGGGCTTCAGTCAATGCAGTGGAACAGGCAACACCATTGGTGAGGCATGATGAATTGATACCTCAATAATTGTAATTTATTAGTCGGTGGTGCTGAACTAGCATATGAACCAGGTGGGAATGGATTAAACCTACAGTTTTTTTGGAAGGAATGATGTTCCCTTTGCAAGGACTGACTTCAAATAATTTTACACTGATGTGAAGATGTGTCACAGCTTAATTCAAGCAGTAGTTTTGTGTACTGGAGGATAAAAGTGTAAATCAGCAGCAGACTGGGAAACAGAAGGCTCCTGGTATCAAATGTCAGTGGAGCTGCTCCCTCACTGAGCAACCTTTGACAAGTCACTTGACCTCCTGGTGCTTCAATCAAGGCAGCTACAGCACTGGGATAGAAGCAAGATTCCCACAAGCCACACCGGCCCCCTGTGCTCAGATCTTGGGCAAACAGCAGCTCTTACCTCCCTGTATTTGCGATCGACATTGGCATTATTACAAGAGACTGGCCTGTGGATATTTAAAGTCCTGTGTGACAAACAGGCTTTATGTAATGAATTATGGTTAAGCTGCGAGAGTAAACTTGACAGACATGCACACGCATTCGCATTCACACAAAGCCCAACTGTCCCACTTCCACATGAGCAGCTCCAAGGGAACATCTATAAAGCGAACTGAAGGTTCAGTTGTGGCGCGGATGAATGCACCTGCACCGCTTTCCTTCCAGGTAGCGCACAGACAGCGTCGCAGAGCCCAAGGCAGCAGAGGTTAACAAGCTCGGATCCCTGTGGGCTTACATTCCTGTTCCTCCTCTCTGCTGAAGCCTGTGCCACTGAATATTCATAACTTGTTACTAAATTAAGCAATCATTCACATGGCAAGTAATGCAATGCTCCCCCCTGATTTTGCTGGGCAGGCAGAATTTTAGGAATTGGGAATATTCTCCAGTTAAGTTTGAGAAAGCAGAATGTAACCTGCCAACACAACCCACTGGCAGCTGCTCTTCCCCTCCCGTCTTCTCTTAGGGAAATATCTTTTGGATGCCAAACTCTCTGAAGCACAGATCTATCACCCTCACACCTCGCTGGACCCTAACAACTCCTTTTGCCTCTTCCCACCCAAGGTCAGTGAGGGAAAGCAAAGGTCTCCTAGACAGGCATTCCAGGGAAGATCAGAACACCACACTGGAGGTGAAGGTCTGGGTCTCTGAGCTAAGGGCAGTACGTAAACAAATCCCACTGCTGGGAAGAATGAAAGGGATGAACGTATAGTGACCTGCAGAAAATGTTTTTCTTCCAAGCCAGGGCTTTGACAGCCCTTTTGAGCCCACTTGCAATCAGCTTGATGTACATCCCACGCTCTAAGCTGCATAATCAAGCGGGGCTATTTCAGAGTAACAGATACCTGAGCCATTTCTCAAGAATACACAAATGGATCTATTCCTTCCTAAAGCTTCCCGAGAAGCCAGTTACTAAAGACAGAAAACCACAAAATTATACACTCAGTATTTCTAACCAGCTCTTCACCCTAGAAGACCTTTGGAGGGTTTATAATTAAGGAAAAGAAAATGCTTAGGCTAGAAAACTGGCCCAGCGAGTTTGCTATCAAGGTCCTTCCCTGGGTTTGTACTGTGGAAACACCCTCAGTATTCACACCTAGTTCTCAATCATGAGATGATGATTAATACCAGCATTAGATCATCCTCAGCAATTGCCAGAGCTTTCTGCAAAGTTCCTGGTGGACTGAATTATTGAACCGTGCTCAGCACCTCTAAGCAAGCTCTTGGAAACTGAAGCCCATCCATCCCGGGCACCTGATGTGGCACATTCACATGGCATGATGCAGAAATACTAGCCTGGATGAAGTGACTTCTCTAATGTTCTCCATCTGAATCAGTTTGTCATGCTTTGGGTCAGAGCTCTGAGCTGATGTGGCAGCGCTCTTTCCAAATCTCTGTATTATGTTCCACAACTTAAGACCAGTCCCTTAAATCTTGCTAGCAAGACTAAGACTCCCACAGCAATTACCTCCTCCCTTCTTCAGGTTGAAAAAACAGCCTAGTATTTTTCTGTATGGTAATAAAATTATCATCATGTGCCCTACTACTTTTCTTCTGTATACTGCAAGCATTTTAAAAAGGAAGTAAAAATTATTATGTCCATGTTACCGATAAGCAACCAGACAAAGGACAGTTAAGTAATTTACCTTGTAGCTCAACAACTCAGTGGCAGAATTTAGTAGCATAAATCCTTTACCCTCAAGGACTCCACAAGTTAGCACTATTGGCAAGAATATAGCCTCTCCTCCTCTCCCAGACAGAGTTATTTTTTGGAGGAGGAGGAAAAAGGTTTTAAAATAACGTGTCTGCAGTATCTAGAAACAGGAAAAAAACCCAACTGAGATACTATCATTGTGCTAGAGACCAAAATTCCTTTTCCATTTAGAAACAAAAAAATCACATAGAAGTTAATTCCTTATGGAGTGACTACCAGGTGAAAGCCAGTATCTGATAGTGAAAAGATCATATCACTTGTTAAATTTGTATTTTAACATACGTAGTTCAGCATTAAAAACAGCTCTTTTTTTGACAGGTAGAAGGGAAAGATTGACTTTTACTGATTCAATTCCAATTCTGTCAGAACAAGCTTCAAGTCAACAAGTACGTCAATACTTAACTAGGAATTAACTAAGGGCTCATTTGTGTAGTTGTATTAACAGCCTTTGTTGCATAAAATGACTAAAAAAGACTCTCAGATTAAGTTGTTTTAGCAGATACACCTTAAGCAATTCCAGTAGATCTCAACAGGGCTTTGAACGGCAGGATATACCTGATCAATGCAAGTCACACGGTGCTGAATACTGCAAAAAAGTCCCTGTTTCTTACATGCTGCAAATGAGTACAGCCAAAGCAGTAGAAATTCCTGTCATTACCAATTTAAGTTAAAGACATTCTGCCAAAATAAATAAATAGCAACCATCAGGAAAATAATCACATGATGCCACAGAAGGAAGCCTCTGAAATGATCAGAAATCTCATTTTAAGTCCCTTTAATGGAGCACAACATCCATCTTGCAACAGCTTGCACATTTTATTTGCCTGGGTCTATCAAAATTGAAGAAACATTTATTATAGTAAGAGGCATCAGAATACAAAAACAGAAATATGAGTAAACTGGTAAGTGGAATTTCTGTAATTGCTTATGTGAGTGAGGAGCACATCGTAACAATAAGTCGCTAGGATTTAGGCTACCAACTAATTGAATCCTTGTGGTGGTAATTTCCTGTAAGAGTATCTTTTTAAAAAAAAATTCTGCTAGCAAGACTTGAGTAACAGAGAGCTTACTCTCCCTTTAAAACAAATCTGGCTCTTACTGAAAGACTTCACAAGTCTGTAAGAGCTCCTACTTCTGCACCCTCCTAACCCAGCCCTCATCAACAGGATGGTTCTGAGAAGCATCCAATAGCAGCTGTCCCGAACTCTTCAGGACCAAAAGCCCAGCACACATGAACACGTTCCAGTTATGGGCAGAAGACACCCAAGTGCAAGCCTCCATAGTCTACGTCACTGCTAATTTCTTGACAAAACTCACACTTTCTTTTTCATTTTGCAATTGAAATAATTTTTCATAAACCAAATTCTTCCCTGTGCTCTCAGTTTCAATAAACAATAACCACCAGTTATTTGTCAAGTTCTCATACAACTTGCTCTGTAACTCACCCACCTTTGGCTTTGCCTTAGGCTTATGCCTATTTGAGGTGACCCAAGGTTGCCAGACAATTCAGTTCCTACTAAATAACACAAACACACACAAAACACCAAACATATAAAACATACTTTTTTTTTTTCTCTGGGACAATGTAGACTTTATTACATCTGCTATTACAACGTGCCTATAACAATGTTCTCTAACAAGCAGCCCTAAGGTCAGATATATCCCTTGATCAATTTACTAGAGGTCCCTGGTGCTGCTGCTGTGCGTAGACTGTCTGGGGGGGGCGAAATATAAAATAAAAGATCCCTCTATTCCTTTGCTTCACTGTAAGAAAAAGAAAAAAAGCTGTCACAAAGACATTTTTCTTCTCCCTCTGCTCTTGACAAGTCAGGTAAACAGGGAGGGAATATCTAGCTGCAAAGGACGGTAAGGGACCAGCATTTGTACAGGCATATAAAAACATACTTTATTTACCAACCTACACAATGCACGAGGATGATTCAGAACAAGGCTAAGGAAATTGGGAAGATGCCTCAGCAAAACACCTGCAAAGCTGTTTTGCATGAGGACAAATAAAAGACACTCTGGATGCAAGTGTTGAGTGGTGCCCTTTATACAAGATTTAACAATTCAGACCATTGCTACGGTCAAAGCGCTCTGATAAGCAACAGCACTAATTCAGAGATGCTCCTAGCAGCGTAGCCATCGCATTACGTATTAAAAAAAAAGTCAAGCTGTGACTATTTTTTGTTCAACAGATCAGTATTGACCATTAAGTAATGTCTATAGCCAGAAGAGCAGATTTGATACTAGTAGACTTGCTACAGAAATCACTCCCTGCTCGCACTGAAGCAGCAGGGAAGGAGTTAATCGCAACTGACCAAAATGGCTGAATACCACTCTTACTCATGCCCAATTGCATGACTTCTGTTTCATATGTTGCGATCTATTTTCATCTCTACGTGTGGTTTTTAGCCACAGACTGGCACTGATGCTAATGGGAACTGCCCCATTCAGCCCCACACTTGGAGCCAGACTGGAGCTCCGCGTGCCTCCAGCTATTAGTAGACGATTCTTGGGATTGTCTTTGCTTATTCGCTATGCGCTGATTCCCATCACCTCTGATTAAACATGGTAATTCCTGCAAACATGGAACGAGCAGCCCCTTTAAAAGACACACCCCCCCTCAAAAAAAAAGAAAGAGTACCCTTTGCAAATGACCTATAATGGGCCTAAATAAAGCCTGAGCTGTTCCTTACTCATGCATAACTTCATTGCTTCTGTTCCCTCCACACCCTGCCCAGTTGGCATAATTTGCAGAAGGGTTTTGGCATGGACAACTGAAACACCCACATGCTGCCTGAACTAAAAAGCTTGATCCTGGAGCCCTTTTCTTTCTGAGCGACGGCTAAATGAGACTTATTTTGATAACACGGGTCTGTCTGCACTGTAAGATTTAACCCATGAAGACTGAACTCCAGCCATATTCCCAGATTAGGACAGTTAGAGTCTACAGCATCTCATCCCACATGAAAGCTAGAGAAGGTTTAAAACCTGGCAAAACTCCAACCTTTACATCTCACATGACCAGAATAAAATTAGCAGACTCTCTAAATTAGCAGACTCCCCCTCTAAAAAAGCCAGAAGTCACCGCACATGGTAAGTAACACACACGTTGGTGTGGTACAAAACCAAGCCATGAACAAAGAACGAGCATTGACCCCAAGGAACACTCACAAGCTTCTTCAAAGGGCATGTATTCCCACTCTGGTGCCATACCCTGAAATAATTTTAATCCATCTTTCTCTTTAAGCAGAGACAGCATTGCCACCGACGATGATACGACAGTGACAAAGGAGGGCTGAAATTCAGACCCAAATTGTTATTCCCCTCAGCTAGGCGGTTATGCACAAGAAACACTGCTTGTAAACACTTCTTTGTCAAACACTCAATTACAAGCTGCTTTATGAACAAAACGAGCCAGTCGCAAGGAAAGCAAGAGACAAAAATGGGGAAGCAATCTACAATGGCACGCAGCCATCCCAGCACCAGGGCCCGGCAGCGCCCAGGGCGCTCCCGCCAGCCCTCTCACAGCCCAGCACGGACGCCTGCTGGGAAAACACCAAACTCGGCTGCTCAGAACGGGGCTCAGGTTTTGTGGATCTCGCCTCCGTTCTCTGCCATAGGGATTATTTCCTATGTGGTAAGCAAAGAATAACTTTTTATTTTTATAGCCCTGGTTTTGGCAGTATGCGTCTGGAAGAAAAAGGAGCACATTTATAAATTAGGAAGAAGTTAAAAAAAACTCAACCCAGGCAACACACTCAGAATATGACGCTCTTCCTTCGTGTCACCCGTTTACACCTTTACACACTGGAACTGCTCCACAGGAGCTGAAAAGTAAGTGGAAAGCACGTGGATTTTTTTTCATGCTAAAGCTGCAGATGTGCTCCACAGAAGACCTATCTGACCAGCTGTACTATCTCCACCTCTGATCCTAAAGGACTGAGACATTAACTCCAAAAAGATACCTATTACCGACACTACAGCTAAAATATGTCATGTTAAATTAAAAAAATATTGCCCTACGGCCACTTAAAAGTTTTGAGAACCAACAGAAAGACAAGTTCATGAGATCCAGCACCACCTTCCAGGAGGCTGCAGTATTACAGCATCAGCGGGCTATTCATCACAGCACTGTTATTCTAGCTGCCCTGGACAACATCCACCACTTGATCCATTACCTCGTCCTTGGATTCTTTTAGCAATATTATTCCAGTGGATGAGGTTTCCCCTGGAAAAGCTTTTTTCCTTGTTTTTACTATTCAGTGTCAATGAGTCAAGCAGGGCTGTAAGAGGAAACATTAGAGAGTGCAAAATGAAACCTATTACTAGTCTTCAACTTAACTTACATGGCATCTGCAACTGAAGGAAGAATTGAGCCTGTGCTCCTTTCCCTAGCCCCAAAATCAAAGCTTTTGACTAGAAGAAAGTGGAATGTGGAAGGGTGAAGACAAAAGGTTTGGTTTTACATTAAAAAGCCTGCATGTATTTACATAATTGACTTTAGACACTAACTTTCAGAATCTAGCAGCTACCCAAATAATACCTTGCTTTGTAATCTCAACAACTCCAACTGCAAAGAAACAAAATTTAGAGTAAGCTACCAGACAAAAAAAACCCAAAACAACCAACATTTTTGCATATAATGATAATGAGAGTTTTTAATGTGCAATTCCTAAACTTAACATTCAAAATACTCTCCTGGCTAGCATTTTGTCAAGCCAGGAGACATTTTTTTAAAAAATTAAAATAATAATTTCAAGGCTCAACTTCAGAAAAATTTTAGAATTAATTTACAGTGCTAACAGCTAGAAAACCCCACATAGAGACAAGGCATATTTTAACTCTTGAGTTAAAAGATATGTACTCAACTACACCTTAGGAATCTGAACCAGTAAGCTTGGAAGAGCTTTAAATCTATCACAAACCCCTGCTGGCTTTATTTAATTCTTGCATTTCTTTTAGACAAAATGTTAGAGCAAACAGCACAGGTTTCATGGACTGACTTTGCCAGATAAATAGTGCAATGGCATTCATCTGAAGAGCTACTGGTAACCTTGCTTGAAGGACTAAAGGGAAAA
Organism: Coracias cyanogaster; assembly: GCA_033124195.1. Taxonomy (NCBI): domain Eukaryota; kingdom Metazoa; phylum Chordata; class Aves; order Coraciiformes; family Coraciidae; genus Coracias; species Coracias cyanogaster. The sequence goes on along the minus strand of JAVSBS010002705.1, from coordinate 7,639 downwards.
AAATAAGTGCTTATTGTACCTATGAGATGTCTTCAAACTAAAGACGTGCTTACTCAAGCTGTGTATATTCTCAACAGCTCCTGTAAACCATCCATCAGGCAGAAGTATGAAAATTAGCTCCCTTAAGAATCCACACTGAAAAGAGGTCGAGGGATGTGGGTAACACTGCCTGAGGCTGCAGCTTGTGAGGCGAGAGCAACTGCGAGGTGGAAAACAGCATCATCTTTGATACGCTTCCACGAGAAAAGCCAAGTGAGCTGGACCAGTGCCATTGAATGACTTCAGGCAAAGACTGGCAACTGCCACAGCGATTCTGCTACAGCTCCTGGTGCACTGATCCCAGCAGTCTCTTGCTGAAACGGAGATCCGTGGCCAGCAGTAAGCAAGGCCAAGTTCTGCACATTGAAAGTAACATTATCTCATGAAAAAGATATTTATTCTGCCCCAACCACAAGTGACATTGGGATGTCAGTTTTATGTTTGTTTTAAATCAGCTCAGATTTAGACTGGAGCTGCACAGATGGTTTAGTTGTTATAGTGATAAGCATGCTAGAGGAAGAATATTGTCTGTCTATATCTACTATCCTTGTTTCACACACACAAGAAAATACCTGTGCTCATCTCAAAAATTACAGGGGTGATCATAAGGAACCATACCTTACCTCCTGCCATTCAGAGGCTTTTGTATTTTACTGCAGACATTTGGTGAAAGCCCAAGAACAGGGGCTACAATTAGGTAACAGATCCCAAACCCTTGTGCAAAGCTAGCTAAAATATTAGGCAGCTAGTGCTTAAATCAAGATGGAATAACCCTTTAGACACTTCTTATCCAAGCTAGAAGAACAACGTGCTAAAAGGCCATGGCTGCTCCAGCTGCTGCTAGTTCCTAGCCTCTTCTGCGGTATCTGCACGACATCCAGGAAAGCAGGCTCTACACAGCTCATAGGACACCCAGAACATGCCCTACCTCCCGTCATGAAGAGATGTACAAGAAAAACCTCCAGCCAAGGCTTTGAATCTCTTCAAACAGCTCACACTACCAGGACTAGCCCAAGACAGAGCACCATTCAAACAGTACCGTTTTTCTTCATTCTTTCATTTGCTAAAACCACGAGATACAACAGAAGTGCTCTATCTTGGTGCCTGCTCTTCTCTCCAAGCAAACAAATGAAGCAAACAAAAAAAAGTGAAGAAGGAAAAGAAAGAAGACTTTGTGCATTGTGTCAACCAATTAAATTCAACTAAGATACAAGTGGTTATAGCTTCCTGTAAATTACTTCATGTAATTAAATCTCCTTCTCTAAATTACAAACCATTTAGCTCTTCTTTTATAGCAATGTAACCAATGACCGCCAACAACCTTTTTTATAGTGCCTGATGCCACATAAGTTATTCGCAATGAAATTTCCTTTTTATTTCTCCCTTTCAAGAGAAGCCATTGTAATGAGATTCATTCATAGCTACTTAAAGAACATCAGCCAGAAGAGAGGTTTGCCTTGTTTCTCTTTTTTCCAATCTTGTCTGACTCTATATTTAAGCAAAAGTGACCTAGGGTCCTTATCAGTCAGTTAACTGCAGGCAGAGAAGTTAAAGATGACCCACAGGAGTTTTAAACCATGCAGTTTATAACTGGTTCGATTCTTCACAGACATACAAGGTAACCTTTCTTGCACTGTAGTGGTGTGACTTAAGTATCTTCCAATCACTTCAATTTTCTGACCTTTTTAAACTTCGAAAACACCAAGAATGTCAGGTCAAGTCTTCCCTGTTTGTTAGGGATGAGGTTTGTTGAGATGAGAGCTGCTCTGGAGCAGCTTCCACCAGATTGCTCCGTTTATGAAATGTCTGTGCACATCTCGAGTTACCAGGGTCTGTTCAGCCACACTTCACTGGGTCTGCAGCTATCACTTCTTCTCAATGGCGAACTGAGATGGAGACACAAGGCCCCTGAAGACGCTGTTGTTCAGCTCCACTAGAGGTAGAATAAGAAGTCCCAACACAGAGAAAGCATTGGTAGCATCCAGTGCTTTAATCACTGTGCTCTCCAGACCTGCTCTAACACATGTTAGAAATGCCAGCAGCCATCTGGAGGCCTGAACACATTGTTGCCCAAATGCTGTGAAGTGGGAGAGGCAAATGGGGAGAGACGGGAATGTTGGAGAAGAGGAAAAGCAGGGAAAGAAGCTGCTTCGGCGAAGAAGGTAGAAACCGGTGCTGAAAGCAAAGCCTCAGGGTCTAGGTTCTGAACACAGCAGGGTTGATACCATCATAAAAGCATTGTGGTTCTTAAATACAAAGCAGGGAGCAGAGTGCATGTGGTAAGATGCTGCATCCCCATCCCCACCGCCACCCAACCTCTGCTTGCTCTGCCACCCATGAGCAGTCCCCACCCAAGCAGGAGTGAAGCCCATGGCAGTAACGTGCTGTCCAGGCGAGCAAGCCGTGCCCCCAAGCCAGTGTCCCCGCTGTGCTCCTGGGCTGGGGCACACCAAGGAGCTGTGCTCAGAGGCAACTGAGCATCTCTGGGAAGATCAGGCAAGTCCTACAAGAGCAGGGACAAGCGGGGCACATGGAGTAGCAATATTGGCAAGTAAGGGCCAGCTACAGAAGGGGAACCCGCTGGTCCAGACTATTGAGTAAGTATTTCACCACATCAGTGAAAAAGACAAACACAACATTCTCCTACATACAACACTTTCAGGGGCCAAAACACACTATATGTCACTCTGTTCAGAAAACAGTATTTGCGCAATATTAAAATCCAGCACATACTTTTGTTTCATGCTTCAGCATTGGTCTAAAACCAGTTGGATTCCCCTCCAATTCTAATAAACATGGTCTCCTCAGTTTAGGCTTCCCTACAAGAACTACAGAGGGTTTCAAAAATACATTTTTCCGACTTAAACAAAAGCCTTCTGCTACTGCAGTTCCCAGTGGTTTGATGGCACTATTTTGCACTACTCCTCCCAAAGCACAGTACGCTACAGAGTATGGAAGCTGTGCTGTAGCTCTCAAAAGGGGGCTGCAGTCCCGGGATGAAGTCACCTGTGCTATATCTATAACACAAATCTTTACTGTCTAAGGTTTGTAGAGCACTTTAAAGACATACTGAAGAAACTAAAGACACTGCAAAGTTCCCCCTCTGTTGCAGAGTGGGCTCTGCAGCCATGTCAAGAATCTCAATGAATTCTTAGATAAATTTAGCAAAAACAACAGCACTTCTTTGCAATAGCAGGGTTTCATTTGGGAAATAAACATCCCGTGCTTATTTACAAAGGATTTTTCCTCCTGCTGCCATTGCTGTGCTATGCCCACTCCTTCCCCTCTACTTTGATGCAGAAAACAGAATAAAATGCCTAACCAGGACTTAAAGCAGATTTTTAAATTAGTTCCTGACAGTGCAAACAGATTGCTATTGATTGAAATGAGGCTGATTTTAGGCCTTGGATTAGCAAACCTAATGACTAAATACTGCATTGCCCATTTCGGTACTTTGCACCGTTACTCCCCAGTGGTTTCCTGGGCAGCTGTGAAGTCTCCGCACTCGTAGATTAGCATGAGAGAGCAAGGCCAGGCCATCTGTGTCTGCGCTGCACGGCCCTACTCAGCCAGAAAGAAGGACCTCCTCCAAAATCCCCTGGGACAGGGCCCCGCCACTACATCCTCATTAAGAGCTTTGAAGCCAGCGAGGCTGTTCACATGTTTAAATCAAGCGTGAGCTCGGGAAGGCTGTGCTAAACCAGAGCTCCACACCTTGCTGGAGCAGAACTTGCCTCCACAGCCAGCCTTGGCTCCAGCTGGAGGGAACCAAAGCACCAACCCCAACCACCTCCCTGGGCTTCCAGACAGCCCGGCTGGAGTCAGCGGGAGAGACGTCACGCAGATAACACGCACTATGTTAACAGCCCAACTCCCCTAGAAATCATCAATGTGCACTTAAAACTAATTGGTACAGAGCTTTCATGTCCAAATTGTAAATTCTTGTACTTACAAAGGTAGAAATGGATCCTGGTTTTAAGCAATACATGAAGCAGCACTCTCCTGATTAAAAGAAAGTGGACTTTTTCTTGCCTTTTGCTTTGTTGTTTAGTTTCAAAGAACATTTAAATAACAATATCTGCTAACAAAAAGGGTAACATCAATTAGAAACAAAAAGAGACCAGTTTGTATAATTTCAGTGTTCAAAAGCAGTGAAATACAAACAGCAGAGCAGCACACACCAAACCAATCCCCAAAACCCACATGAAAGGATTAAAGGCAACCTTTCCTTTTTTCTTTTTTTTTTCTTTTAATAAGTTGCCTGCCTAGAATTCATTTGCTTGTAATAGCCTGACATACTGAAAGTAACAGAATGTTACCATGATACTTAGACCCTCTTAGACAATTCAGCTTCCAAACACTACATTATTAAGACATGGAAGGACAGGCATATCTGTACCTGTCCTCTGGCCTATAGACAAAGACTCCAAAGGTTATTTTTTTGGACTCACTCTCCTATGTGGCTGCTGAACCTCAGCTAAGAAAGGTACGTTTCAGTCTCTGAACTCTGCATCACCAAGCAAACAAACTGCCTCCAGCCCACCACTGGCTTCAAAAGCACATCCAAGTTTTCAGTTTACCATTTATCATTATCTGGAAAAACGCAAATAAAAATCAAGCAGCTACGTGCTCCTATTGCCCAACTGTCAGCACAAGCAGTATGATGCCAAAGGAAAATTTCCACACAAGGTATTTCATTAGCCAGATGAGCTTCTAGACTGTTTCTCCCTGCCTTGGGAAAAGCCCATAGTCTTTCAGTGCCACCACCACACACAACATGTGGCCGAGGGTATGTAACAGGTTTGAAGATAAGCTATCAATTTTCACCTAGACATCAAAAGAAACAACCTGCATCCTGGATGGAAAATGACTCAGTATATCACCTTTAGCTCAGCTCAGCAGTAACCCAGAGCAGTGTTCTCCTGGAAGGGGGAGGTGTTATATTCACCAATGAATGTTGGATAACGAGCTGATGAGTGAGGATCACAGAAAAATCACATGAATAGGTAATCAAACATGTTAATGTAATTTAGCAGTTCCAGTCCAGCAAGAGCCACAGCAACAATATACATTAATCATCAATAATGCTCAGCAGTTTGAGAAAGGCTGGGGAGTGAATGAGGCACAGGAATTAACTCTGCTTTCCCTCCTCCAGGAAGCTCTGCTGAAGTCACGGAGATGTAGATGTCACACCTCCAGAGCAACATGACAGCGTTCGTTTTCTTGCCCTTTCCTCCCATGCTCCAAACCCAGCACGCTATTTATGAGCACTAAATACGTGCTACACCACCCTGTTCTTCTCAGCTTCTTTGAGATTCTTCCTCATCTTGGGTGATTTAAACAGTGGGTGAGAAAAGGAAGGAGGAGGTGTAAGACACTCAGCTTCATGACAAATGACTATTTGCAGAACAGAGTGTTATTACAGCCGCCTTTAACATCTAAACATATTCAATACGCCATGATGCTCCCAAGCTGACTAACCACAAAGCCTGAGGTTAAGCTAACTTGAAATACCAGCAACTCTTTCCTACTAGTCCCAACTCTTTTCAGAAGGAGGTCAGCCCAATTTTAGTGTAAGTACAGAAACAGCAATTGGTCTTGAAGCTCAGGACAACACCCCACTGTTCTACATCCAGGGTGACCCCAGGCAGCTCAGACATTCAGAGGAATAAGCAACTCAAAAATGAACCCAGAAAAGAGAAAAACAGATCAGCTAAGGCAAATGAAAGAGTCAAAGTTCAAAGGGTGGCTCTGAAAACTAGAAGAATGACTTAGGACACAATGAAGCATAACTGGAACTAAGAGGTTTCATCTTCTTTAAGTGAATGAACCTCTCACTTGATCTAAGTGAATTATACAGCCAGCCATAGAGGAATCCTTCCAAGAGGTGATGGGCTCCTCTCCCCCACTGGCACTGTCTGCAGCTGCAGCGGGGATTCCCTTCCACAAACCACTGTGTTAGTCTTGGACATGGCTTTAAAAAAAAAGCAATTATTTTATTTCCAACAAATGCTCCTCTGCTGGAGGCAACTACACACTTTCAAAGGGGCTTTCCTGCAGGCCACTCTGGCTACACTGAAATGTCACAGCTTTAAACACTTTCTCATTCCTTGATGTGCTCCTGATGACTGCGAGAGGTTTCGGTGATTCCATCAGAGAGCAGCAGTTTCAAGTCAGCACCTTTCCCTGTGCATACGCATTGAGAACAGCCTCAAATCCTGACAAAGGACCTGTGGCTGTTTGAAATGCCCTTTTTCCCCCCTCTGCTTGGTTACAGCAGGAGAGATGTGTTGGAATGATTTTATAACACTGTTGGAGTAATAGGCTGGAAAGGACAGACTGGCTCTTGCAACCTTCTCCCCATACCCTGGGGTACAGAACCACCAAATATTGAGGAGTAGATAGTAATCTGGATGCTTTGTCAAAAGGAGTGAAGTATTCGTCTAATTTTCTAAACAAAGCAGACAACCTGGCACTCAAATCAGCTTACCACTTTGCACCTCTCTATGCGGATTAGCAGAATGCCATAATTATAATGCCCAATTTGATTTATTAGAGAAGGCTGCATAGAAAAGATGACAATTCAGTAGCATTGTGAAGAGAAGGGATGAGAGTATAAGGAAAGCTTCAAATTGAACAGTAATTTCTAAGCAACATCTCAATATAATTAGCATTAATTACAGTAAGCTTTCCAAATTAGGTATAAACCTATGTTTAATAATCCTGAGATGCAAAAATCACCCCCCCAATTCCAGGAAACTTAATATTACAGCCAATTTGTCTAGACAGCTTGGCAGGAAATGCCAGAATTCTAGGTGTGAACTTTGTGGTTATTAAAAAAAGGGAAAAATTATTGAATTTGTCTATATCATTTGCATAATTAGTTTGAACTAAGAATACCCTAGTTTGTTTAGCTTAGATTTTGCTGCTACTTTCATCAGCCTCATAGACCTGAAAATTTGTCTGGTTTTCACAACTATATGAGCTAGGATAATAAAAGGTATTTTTAAAACCTCCCTTCCCGATACAAGATGAATTCTAAATGTGACTTGTTTAAAGAGGCATGGTGTATTAATGAGTCACTCATCACAGGTTTTATTTTACACTCTGTGCAAGCTCCTTGCTCTTTTTGGAGTTTGTTACTCATACTTAGAGAAAAAAGATTACACAATGAAAGATGAATTCAGGTTTTCATGAATGTGGCAGCAAATACCCTATTTAATCACTGACGGCAGCCAAGCACTAGCCAGAAGAAACATATAATGTCCTCATTTTTCAGAGCTGAAATATAAATAACCTAAATGTTTGGTAAACTCTGGCAGCAGCACATAATCACAGAAACTGGAGTTTGGCCAGTGTGACAAAATCTCTTACCCCAAAGGTTTCTAAGGAAGTATCATGAAATCCCTAGTGGTCACAAGTACTTGAAATTTCATTTTAAATTTCACGCAGATGTCGTCACTATTAACAGCCCTTTCCTCCTCTGCAGCAGGTGAGGAACCAGCTCAGCCCAGCCCAGGCAGAGGGGACCTCTCGCTGCCCAGCACCGCTCACACATCCACAATGGCGCAAACACCCAAAACGCGCTGACCTCTCTGCA